>JAILXH010136063.1:6868-21921 GCA_023558415.1 Piaractus mesopotamicus
ATCAAATTACAGCAATTTTCTGCTTTAATCCAAGTAAATGGCACAGCAGATATCTGGCAGGTGGTGGAGAAAACGGTAGGGTAGTTCCTTTACAAATTATAGTAATTCTGAAGTTCTAAGGTTAATTACATTATTTTTAATGGTTTGCAATAACAGTTTGATGTCTCTTTTTCAGTAATAGTATATATCAACACATTAATCACTCACCACCTAGAACTTGCATTAGTATTTAAGGCAAAACTGGAATATATAAGAATGAAGTTTACAGATTAATAGCAAGTAACCAGACGATAAAATTCAGAGTACATCTTTTTAAAGAGAATATAAGCAGAATAAATGAGTTCAACGCTTTGTGACATTAATGCACTTGCAAGATGTGTATATACCTGCAAATGAAATAAGTTCTAGGGAAAAAACACATCTGACCCAGTGAAAATGTTGGTACATTTCAGAGTGATGCTCGTGTTAAGGCAGGTGTGGTGCTGTGGGGCTGTATGCTCAGTAGTTGCGGCGGTGGTGAGGGTATCGTGGGTATTGCCCGTCGTAGTGATACTGCCTCCACTGGTCCATTGTTTCCCGGCTCCTCTCATACTGCTCTGTTAACGGGAAGAGAAAGGGGACAACAGAGTTAGGTTTTCATAAACTGGTTTCTCCAAAAGAGTTTTTCACCAAAATGACTTCTTAAATATTTGTTGTTTTTTTTTGAATATCAATTAATCTGAGTTGATGCCAATTGTTTTTTGTTTTTTTTAACCAAAAACAAAGAATTATATTTGAGTCTGTATGCTTTATGGCCAACAGTATGTGAACACCTGACCATCGCACCTGTATGGGCTTGTTGGGCATCTCATTCCAAAACCTCCCCACCACACTTTGCAGCTGTTACAGCCTCTATTCTTTTGGGAAGGTTTTCAACAAGATTTTGGAGTGTGTCTGTGGGATTTTGTGCCCAAAAGAGCATTTGTGAGGACAGGCACTGATGTTGGAAGAAAAGGCCTGATTCACAATTGATGTTCCATTTTATCCCAAAGGTGTTTAGTGGGGTTGAGGTCAGGGCTCTGTGCAGGCCACTGGAGTTCATCCACACCAAAATCTTGAGCTCACTTTGTGCACAGGGGCAGTGTCATGCTGGAACAGGGAAGGGCCTTCTTGGCTGTGGGCACTGTATTCCGGTAGATAGCCAAACTTGGATTGATTCATAATACTCCCAGATAATGAAGCATGATTCATAATTTCAGAGAACACGTTTCTGCTGCTACTACAGAGTCCAGTGGCGTTGTGCTTTACACATCTCCAGCTGATGCTTGGCATTGCACATAGTGATCTTAGTCTTGTATGCAGCTGCTCAGCCATGGAAAAGCATTTCATAAAGATGCACAGTTACTGTGCTGATGTTGCTTCTAGAAGCAATTTGGAATCCTGTAGTGAGTGATGCAGCAGAGGATAGGCCATTATGTGCTCTGAGCTGTTGTTCCTAGAGACTTCCATTTCACAATACTAGCAATTACAGTTGATTGAGGCAGATGTAGCAGGTAGGAAATGTCACAAATGCTGAGCTCTTCAGTGTGACCCATTCTCTTGCCAATTTTTTTTTTTTTTTTCTTTTTTGTTTTCATCTTCTTAGCTCATGCCCTTTTTAAACATTATTCATCCTTGTTTTCCTTCTAAGTTCTGGGCCCATTCAACAATCAAAGCATTAACGCCAATCAAGACAAGATAAAATCAGACAACTGAAATATACATAAAGATGGAAAAAGCAGCAAACATAAAAACCCAAACGGTCAAGCAGTCTAGCTAAAGCATACTGACACGGCAGGTGTGTTGTTGTTTTTTATTTTTTCCCTCATTTATATCTCGCCTCTGATGATGCAAAATTAATGCCAACAAGGATGAAACAACTCTTTAACTGTTCAAAATGAGCATCTTCTACTTTGTCAAAGTTTCAGGTCTCATTTTTACAGACCCCTCAAGCACATCTTTTGAATACCTGGCACTTCATATTCAAAGTACCTTCACAGGAACAGTAGCTCAATGCTAAAAACCGGAAAGCTTTAGCAAGATAATGAAGGACAGTGTAATGATTACTAAGCAGTGTTTAAAGGAGAAAAATAAACTGACGTTTAGTCAAAACGTGGAGAGTGTCAGGATTATGATCGTCCGTAACACAACATTACATTGTCCTAACAGCAAGTGAGCGTTCAAATGCAGAATCGCATCGCATCCCAAGGCCTGCAGGCTGTCTACACCGGAAACTTCAAAACACAAACAAAGCACAAATCTCTCAGAAGATAATGTTAGCTGCTTTACTGACAGAGCCGTCCAGCGGTGGAATGGGGCATGTATTTATTAGAGTTTGTAATGAGTTACGTTTTATCCCCACATCTAACACCAGTTGTCTAAATTACATAGTTAAAATAGCATTATGTGGTGTTTGGCATTCAGCTGTAACTTCCAGCACGCTGACTGTTTCTCTCCAAATTGTGAGCTGGAAGGCTCACAGAGATCCCTCTTTTCTCTACTTCATGGAGGACTTTTTTCTCATCCATTTTAAGGTGGAATTGCAGAGCAAAAACAGAAACGGGGCGTGCGTCACACCACATTGCGCACTGCCGCCTGCGGCTGGTGTAGACATCCCCGCTGATTATAATGGAAGCATTTTGGTTTTGTTGTTCTCATTTGCACCACTTGCTGTTTGGACACATTGTTAGTTCATTTTCCCCGCTCTGCTGTTAGTAAAGTTCCCACTGCGATTCAAAACAGCTGTTTAGATTTTCTCATAATTACGCGTGGGGGCCCCTAGTGGCTTCGGCCCCTGGGCACACGCCTATAAAACCCACTGCATGATCTGGGCCTCCCATAACATAGTATTTCCCACAATCTATCAAAATGTGTAATGACTTTTGCTGGTCATTAAAGTGTCCTCTTAATACTTAATTGTGGCACAAGGGTGTGGGTGAAATTATATTGACCCACTTAATTGTGGCTGGAGGTTAGTGAACCAGCCTTACGACCGGGAGGTTGCCGGTTCGATCCCCTGAGCCGCCAGTACATGACTGAGGTGTCCCTGAGCAAGACGCCTAACCCCCAGCTGCTCCCCGGGCGCTGCGGCTAGGGCTGCCCACCACTCCGGGCAAGTGTGCTCACTGCCCCCTAGTGTGTGTCTTCACTAGTGTGTATGTGGTGTTCCCACAACCCCCACCTATTACTGAGCAAAAAGCTCAGCTAGTTCAGACACCCTCTCTGATACCATTTTTCACTTGCAAATGCGTCACAGCATAAGAAATATGCATTATGATGTCTAGTTCATCAAACAGTTTCTCTGAAATTACAGTCTTAAATTTTATGTGGTTTAGATTTTAGAAACCATTTGCTGCCATGTAAAATGGGTGTCTGCATTAAACTAACGCTGTTGAGTAAGCATACATAGTAGCATTGATATGGGTGTAATTTACCTTTAAAAGTGGTTTTATATTTAAGATATATAGAATTATCACTGCAAATTTGGTCTTAAAATTTTAAGTGCAATTAAAAAGTCTTACAATATTAAATTAAGCTTGAGGATGCCCTTAGACACCCTATTTATGATCACTGTATAATTCCACGTTTTAATTCAAAGACTTTTGATGTCTTTCAATGTCTTCTGTTACTCTCAAACCTTTTTTGGACAAAATGAAAAATCAAGAAAATTACTCCTCACTTTGAGTAGACGTGTCTAAACCTTACAAAACAAACAAAATCAGGCACTGCAAACGGCTGTAATTTCGTGAGTCTTCCAGGTGTGCACTGATTGATTAGGTTTAGTGTTTTTCAGTCATTACTCCTCCAGAAAGCAGTGGCTGGTTAGGAGCCTGTGGGATGTTTCAGCTCTATGAGCCAAACTAATCAGAGAGATCTCACCGTCTCTTGCTTCCTCCACATGGTTCTCATACTCGCTGCTCTGTTCCTCATAGTACTCCCTCCTGCGCTCCGAAGCTGCCAGCTGCACTTTCTGCTCAGCTGCAGGGAAAGAAAGCATTTGCTCCATCAGTTCCATAAGAGCATGCAGAGACTGGCTTTAATTTAACTTGGTTTTACAGCCTCTTATCTGCCCAGTACACATCGGGTTTTATTTCTGACCAATCACACCCAGAAACTGAGGGGAAATAAGAGATCATCACATAAAATGTGGCAAGTGCTCTTGCTACACACTGATATACAGTGCTGTGCAAAAGCCAGACACCATGCTTAATTTATTAAATTTCCAGGCTAAACAGCCAATAAGTACAAGTTATTCATTTTTCAGCAGAAATTTCTGAGGAGATTTGATATAAGATAATCCATTCTGAAATCCGATCTGAAAAAGCACGGGCGTTTCTGTCCATCCTTCCACTGTGAAAAGACAACTCCACATTATGAGTCTGAAAGGATGTGTAGCTTACAGAATAAAGAAAATAGAAAAAAAAAGAAGAAAATTTGCAGATCAAACTAAGAAGCTGCTGGTGTTCTCAGAACACTGAACTGACCACCCCAGAGTGCAGACGTCAACATCAACATCAATGAATGTGTTTGGGATTACTTTGATCTTGAAATGCAGAAAATCTTCTAACTTCTAACTTCTAAGACTGAGCTTTGGAAGTGTGAAAAAATATTCCTGCAGATTTCTCTGAAAAACTGAAAGCAAATGTCCTGAAAAGAAAGGAAGCTGTAATAAGGCAAAGAGTGGACATAGTAAATACTGACAGACATGATATTACATTTTGTTTGTTGAGGCTTTTTTCCTTGGCGCTGAAAAATGAATAACTTGTACTTAATGGCCCTTTTAACTAGAAATCAAATAAATGAAGGGTGGTCTCTGACATTTGCACTGTACTGTAGCTCATTCATTCATTACAGGGGCAACGAAGCACCAAAGCCATAAAACTCTCCTCCAGTAGTAAACTCTCATTTGGCAGTGCCTCATAGTGTTATCACTCGCCTCTGGAGAAATTCCAGTACTAACAACCTCTTAGCTGATGCCAGCATAAAGAAAGCAGAGTTCAGTGAGATCACCAAGACTAACATGAACCCAGAAACATTCCCTTTAGGGCTGCATAAAGCACTGTTTGTTAAGTCTTATTGCGATATTAGCCTATTACTGATGTGACAGGATGCTGCAGTAGATAAATAAGCCCTCTGACCAATCACAGTTCTTTTTAACGTGTGCTGAACTAAACTGTCATTCTTGGTTAAAATAATGCAATCTTTAATCATGCCACATTTGACTCACCAGTCCGTTTTTAATACAGGCATATTCAAATGTTTGGGTGTCACTAATTCTCATTCATTCATTATCTAAACCACTTATCCTGCTGGGTCACTGGGGGGGTCTATCCCAGTGCTCATTGGGCGGAAGGCGGGAAACAACCTTGCCTGTCCATCACAGGGTAGACACACAGTCACACCTAGTATCCCCATTTGGCCTGACAGTGGGGGTGGGAGGGTGGGGAAACCCTTGCAGAAACTTCCTGTTTGCCTGGCTGGCAAATTAACCCAGGCCCTTCTTGCTGCAAGGCGACAGTGCTACCCACTACGCCACCATGCCACTTACATGTTTTGTGAGGTGAAAATAAGCGCACATCCTTTACAGAGAACACACTTCTGCACAATTTAATGTACAGTTACTGTTTAATTGCTAAATAATACTGTAAAAATAGACATAAAAAAGTTCAGGCAGATTTTAAGTTATTTATCGTATGTTTTAGTTTTTCCAAATAAATAGAAATTGTGCACTAAAAGCAGAAAAATACTGCATTTAAGTTTGTTCCCTGCGAAGGATGGGAAAATCAACAAAATATGTAATTTTACCAGGTGTTCAAACCTTTGCATGCAACTTTATATTGCAGGGCACTTCATAGTTGTAAAATGTCGCAATGTAATTGCAGTGGTGGTGTTTTGTCCTTATCATGCACCCCTGGTTTCCCTCGAAGACTGCTGTGATCACCTAAAACACCCACCTCACAGATGCTAATCAGTTATACAAAACAGATGCTCTTCTAAGACAACTATAAGAACTCTTGTGTTTTCTGTCTTTCTCTGTAGTGAAGGGTTTAGTCCTGTGTCTGCCATTTCATTCCACTCTCAGCTTCAGCTGCTTTCTTTCCTCCGATGTGCACTCTTCAGCAGCAGCAGCACCTCCTCACACAGTTAAAAAGTCTAAACAGACTTTCCTCCAACTTTTCCATGCCTTAGTGCCTGCGCTGGCATAAAGACACGGGCGCCATAGTGGCACGCTGGAGGGTGCATGCGTGTGCTCGTCATCTCTCTTACCGAGAACGCGGCTCCCCGCAAGCCTGACCATCCTCATAAGCGTTTGTCTCCAGCATTCTACTGTTTTTATGCTTTCTGCCCTTTTTGTCTTTCCTGACCGTAACCCACACTCGAAAATATCCAACCCACAGCCTCAAACCGCTCACCCTCAAACACTCACACTACTGCAGAGCTGTGTGCCAGTCATATCTCCAGAGCTCAGAATGACTGATACTGAAAGGAGCCTCTACATTACATAATCTGCATTTATCTTCTTTTTTCCTCTCCTTCACTTAAAACATTTTTGAACCAAAACAAGTCATTTTTAGAATAGGACTATTTTTTAACCTCTCTTTATCCCTTAGAATAAACAGTCTGTTTTTGTTACTGTGCCTTTAAGAGTGTTATATATAAATGACCTCTGATTAGACTGGCTGCACTGTATTTTCTTTCGTTCAGAAAGCAGTCCAGCTGACATGAACGGAACATACAAGTTTGGACATAAATCCTCAGGTGACAACAGACAAACTGAACTTCAGACTTCGTTGTGTATGTGTGGATTGTTTGTAAATATTGCAACAATATATTTTGTCACTGAACTAAACTGTATCTCCATTTTTTGTATTTTTTAAATTTTTGGTTTTTACACATTTTGAAAACACCAGCTGCCCTTTATATTGTGTTAAAATGTCATGATAAACAGAATTTTTTTTCCAAAATTAACTGGAAAAAAAAAAGAGTGGCAAAAGAACAGCCAAGAACAGCACAGGGGATTTATTTATTCCCCCCATCTTCTACTTCAATAACTCAATGCTACAGACTGTCTGCAGTTACAACACTCCTTATAGCTTCAGTGTGAACTGAATCAGTGTAAAGCTAAACTGCTCTATATCGTTGCTGTGTGAACAAAACCTCGTATCTCCAAAATGGTAACTTTACAGGAGACAGAAAAACATTCCTAACTTGTAATGGAAGTTAATGACTTTTTTCAAAGTAATTTTGGAACATTTCTATTGGTCTGTTCATCATCAAATCATAACAGAATGCAGAGGGTAACTGGAGTTTTGAAATTATGTAGCAAAAATAAAAAAGTAAAAATGACAAAAATGGAGATACAATGTTTTTGCGCAACAGCAGAGATATGTTTCATGGTTCACATCATAACTCTGATGAATTCAAAAACTTTTTTTATTACTTAGTTTCCACATAAGAACAGGGGTGTGGACACTATTTTCTGAAACTTTGACATGGCCCCTTTAAGACAGCAGGCTCTGGCACCTTTATACAATTCGTATAATTTAATGACCGGCCAAATGAGCCAGCTCCTCCAACAACATGTGATCTCTGAGATTTAATGCAGAAAAGTACACGTTAGGCCTGAGTTTGACACAAGCGGTGCTGACACTTGGACTCTGAGATGAAGCACATGGTGCTATTGTTAGAAAAGCTGGGTGGCAGAGAAACTTACCAAAATACTCCGCGTATGTTTTGGGGGATCTGCGGCCACGTCGCTTGAAAAAGTTGGAGGCGTCTGATGCTGGCACGAAAACCCGCTTAGAGGGTCCTATGGGACGAAATGATTAGAGAAGCAGCCGGACTATGTAGAGTTTTTCTTTGAGATATTGTGAGTGGGCGTTGAACTCACCCTTAGGTTCACTGTCTTTTCCATCCTTCACTGCTGCACTTTCTACCTCAGACAGCACTAGAGAGAGTGTGAGAGTGGGTGAACATTCCAGCTGCAAATATTAGTCTTAGATTTGAGCCTTTTTAAAAAAAACAAACAGTAGAGGTGGAAATATTTTCTTAAGCTAGCACATTTTTCTGTATCAGATGTACAATTTAAGTCTTATATTTGAGTCTTTTTGGAGGACAAAACAGTAGATATCACCTCATAGAAGTTCTAGATACCTAAAAATGAATTATTACATTAACATTTTCAAAAGTTAGTGCACTTTTCTCTGCCAAGTGCACATATTGTGATTGTAATAGTGTTACGTTTTGAGCCTCTTCGGAGTACAAAATGGTAGATATCAACTCTTTAGTGTTCTAGACACTAAAAATAAGTATTAACATTAAAGTTAGTGCACTTTTCTGTAACAAGTGTAAACATTGTAATTGTATACACTGAATATGATGGTGTTAATTTTTGAGTCTTTTTCAAGAGTCAAACAGAAGATATCGCCTCATTAGTGTTCTAGATAATTAAAAACTATACATGCATTTTTTTTTTTAAAGTTAGTGCACTTTTCTGTACCAAGTATGCAAATTAAATGTAATAAAGTAAATTTTGAGCCTTTTTGGAGGAAAACACAGTAAATAACACCTTATTGGAGTTCTAGATACTAAAAGTATTACATCAACATTATTAAAAGTTAACACATTTTTCTGTACCAGTTGTGCACATTGTAAGTATAATAGTGTTATGTTTCCAGCCTTTTTGGAGAGCGAAACAAACAAACATATATAATCACTTCACTGGTGTTCTAGATACTAAAAATAAGTATTACATAAACATTTTCAAAAGTTAGTGCACTTTTCTGTAAGAAGTATAAACACTGTAATTGAAATAGTCTTAAGATTTGAGCCTTTTTGGAGGACTAATCAGTAGATATTACTTCATGAGTGTTCTAGAACTAAAAATTAGTATTACATAAATATTTCCCAAAATGCACTTTTCTGTACCAGTTATGCACACTGAATACAGCAGTCTTAAGATAGAAGCCTTTCTGGACAAACAGTAGATATTACTTAGGATTCTATTAGGGTTCTAGATAATGTACACACACTTTTCTACACCAATCTACACATTAAAGTCAAAGGTGCATCTATATGTGATACATTTCCATTTGCATTGTGCCTAAATATGATAAATCAACTTCTAAAGCTAAAATATGGTTAACAATAGGGCCAAAAAAGTTAAAATCCCCTTCACTTCATCCTTTCTCTTCACTTGCGCACATGCACCCTCACACACATCAAATGAGGCACTCACCAGTTAGGATGAGGATGGTGGGCAGCAGGGTTAGCAGAACAATGTGCACCCAAGCCATGGTTCAGTCAGCGTGTCCGTGTGAGAGCGTGTTCTGCAGGTAGCACAGCCACAGCAGTCTGGAACCTGGCAGAGGCTGCATGAGTGTGGGTGAGTGAGAGAAAGAAGAGGAGGAGGAGGAGAGAGGGACGAAGAGAGGGAGGGGGCGAGCTGGAATTTCACTGGCCCTGGGGAACACAGAAGAAGTGAGAGAGGAAGAGAGAGAGCAAAAGAAAGGCAAATGAAGGCCTCCTGATACTGACTTGGCAGGAGGACATCAAGGCATGGACGTCTTCAATATCATAGTTCAGTATTAGCATCTTTCACTGTGTTTTAATTAGATGACTCAACAACAGGTTGAGGTTCTCATGGATAATAGATCAGCTGTGTGTGTGCGTGTGTGTGTGAATGTGAAATGCATTCCACATGTATCTACTCGTCTGCTAGAGGATTAACTGCTGAATTTAACAGTGGCACTTTCACCTATCGGCACGCCACACCCATGTGCCCTCGTTTATGAGACTGAGATCAGAGATTCCATTAGTGCTGGGCAATCAGCCCATACAGATGACACTGTGAGACTGATGCTATTTACATTTGATGATGAAATATGGCTTGTATGCCATTGTCGTCATTGCAAGCATCATCTTTGTCCTTTGCAAAAATTTGTCCTATAGGGTTGTTCTCTAGAAATACAGTCAAAACTGGAGTGTGCATTAAGTAATACTAGGTATTTCAACCTATTCTCTATCTGCTACATCTGTATCAAACAGCCAATCACCACAGACAATAATTTCAGACCGTTTGCCTGTACTTCTCTTCTGTTCATTCGAAACACACTTACAATAGGAGCCAATGGACATACACTAAAGCAGCTGCCCACTGGCGCCCATTGTAGGTGTGTTTGTAAGTGCATTTATTGACCATATGCCACAGAGGTGGAAGAAAGAGATAAAGCTGAGTTTAAGTTATGTTTCAAACACAAGCGTTTATAAAAACAGTGAAAAGCTTGAGGATTCTTTTTCCACAATCCACTCATAAAACAGGCTTCAAAGGGTACTTTTTCAATTTTTCAGAAAAATGTATTTATCAATATGTACACAAAGTAATTTGGAATGGTTTGATATGAAATAGTTAATTGTAGAGAAATTTATTGACTCTTATTATTTTTTTTTATTGATTGATTGAAGAACTAGCCCTGTGATGGACTGGCGACCTGTCCAGGGTGTATCCTGCTTTCCGCCCAATGACAGCTGGGATAGGCTCGAGCATCCCACCGCGACCCACAAGGATAAGCGGTTTAGATGATGTGTGTGTGTGTGTGTGATTCAAGAACTAGGGTTTTTTCATTACATTATATAAACAATTTACACAACCAATATTTTTAAATATGACATATATTATTGCTGTGATAATATTTGTAAAAAATATCTAAATATTGGTATGGACTTATGTAACTGAGATAGCTATCTAGATATGTTTATGCATCTCTTTATAATCACATAGAATTCATGGTACAAGCAAAACGTTTTAAGATGTTTTGATGTTTATTGTGTTGTGTGATTATACAGTCAAATGAAATTCAATAGACTACACGGATTATTGTATTATATTCACTTGCACTTGAAACATTCATGCTGGTTAAATCTTCCTGTGAGCCATGAAAGCTTTAATTGTCACTTGTGTGGGCTGCAAATTGGTTAGGAACCCCTTCCCTGCAACTTAAATACAGACATTAATTGCAATCCAAAATGACCAGTAACCCTGCACATATCCAGGGTTTTCATATGTGAAGTAGTAAGTAGTTGTAGTAGTAAAGTACTACATCTGAAGAAATATGTTTTCTTTGGATACTGTTTGGCATTAAAACACCCTGCATGTACAACTGTAAGCTAAAGTTTAGGCATCCCTGGCCAAAATACATATTGTGTTGATTTTTGAAGTGGAAATAAGTAAATATAGCCTCGGCTGCAAAATATTTAAAAACAACATTTTCTGGTAATGTTAATGTAGAGTAACTTTAGATTTTATTAACTTAAAAAAGAGAAAAAATAAAATAGTAACTGTGGCATGTGCAAAAGCAGGAGAAGGCAATAAAAAGATATCAAAGCACTTTCAGCTCACAATTTCCATCATGGAGAAAGGGCAGTTGAGGGGAACTGTGGAAGTTAAGACAAAACAAAACCTCTCAGATAGAATCTCTCATATGCTCCCATATGACAGCAAGGAAATCACAGGATGGTTTAGCTGATACAGGGGTGTTGTTTGCAGTGTTGCTTGCACAAACATGATCTGCATAGAAGGACACCTTATCTGCAATCTTATCACAAAAGTCAATGTCTGAAGTATGCAAAACAACATCTAGATAAGCCGGTAGCATTCTGGAAAAAGTGCTGTGCCACAATCACCAAAAGTATGTTTGGAAGTATGTTTTTTTTCTAAAAAAAAAAAAAGGGGCAACATTTGATAAAAAGAACACTTTGCTAACTATTAAGCACACATGTGAATCCATTATGCTTTGGAGTTGTGTGGTGGCCAGTGGCAGAGGGAATGCTGCATGGATAGAAGGAAGAATGTATTTCACTGAATATCAGCAAATTTTGTAAGCAAATGTGACACAGTCACTCAAGAAACTGAAGCTGAAAAAAGCCGGTTTCTACAACAGGACAAAGATCCAAAACATACCTTAAAATCCAAAATGAACTACTTCAAGAAATGCAAGCTGAACCTTTTAGAATGACTGTCACAGTCACCTGAGTTGAACATCACTAAATATCTGTGGGTAGATCTTAAACAAGCTGTGTATGCAAGACAGCCCAGGAATATAGAAGAACTATACTTCAGAAAAAAGTCAAGATAAATTGCTTGTCTTCAAAAACGTCTCAAATACTTTATACATTTCTTTTTTGTCTCTTAAGAATAATCCCAAGAATAATTGGTATTCTTTAAAACAATTTGTTACGATGTTGTTTATGCTAAACTGTAAAATGACACATGATATTTACAGGCTATATGACACAAACAATGAAGGAAGAAAACAATGAAGAGCATTTGAGAACGTTTTCTAGTTTCTTAGAAAAGCTTTGATCTGCTTAAGTGGCCATAATATAATGTGATTAAATCCATGACAACTTTTAGATGTAAAACTGGCCTCCATCTTATGCCTAAGAGTATGTGTGTAGGGGGATAACTCACATGGCGGCATTCACGCTCTCTTTGTACTCATTTTACAGCATGTGAGGCACCCAGACTCCGAGGGATGGAAAGTATTTTCCTGCCCCAGAGCCAAGGACAGTGGCTGAATCTCAAATGGCTCCCTACTCACTACATGGTGCACTGCATAGGAGATTAAACCATGGCTTTTACACCCAAACGGTGCACTGATGTTAGGCAGGGAGTTATGCAGCTTTGGCTGAATGTAAATGGGTTTCTATAAGACCAATACTTCACTATTTGGGTGTAGAAGTTATTATTTCACCACCTACACAGGGCACTACATATGGTGCAGGGAGCCATCTGAGATTCAGGCTGAGTGTGGTTATATGTGTGTGTGCACGTCTGTACGTGGCATCACACATATATCAGGTTATATGTACACGTATATCATATTATTACAGTCATTTATATGCTTTTAACATTGTTTCCATTCCGTGAGAAATTTTAAGACAGAAAACAGGACGGGAGAGAATGAATGTTAGAAGACTGGTGCAAAAGGACAGAATGTACTTCGAGACTGGCCCAACATCTGAAAGCTACAATCAATTTGTGGATTTTCCCCGAGGGCAGTGTGCAGAAGTTAGCATAAATATGTCAGATTTAAAATACCTTATTTGGAATTAGAAAATCAACAGAATGACATTTGCCTGGGGGTGCCCAAACTTTTGCACAAGCCTGTATCCCGTTCCCTTCAGATTCACAGAGAAAGTTCTAGGCTATAGAACCAATCATAACCTCATGAGATATGATTTGAAGCTCTAACTGTATGGCTTATGATATGGTAAAGAGCAGACACCACATATTGGGTCACTGAGGACTAAGACGGTTAATCTGAGCTGTCGAGGTATCTACGGTGCATTATCTTCATATTTGTTTACACATTGCTGGTGCAGATTCTGGAATACCTGTCCTCCAACCGGCATGAAAGGGAAAGGCTTCTATAGCCTATTGTATTCATAATGTGCCCTTAAAATCCCTCCCTTGGGTCATACTGCACTGTGGTGCAGGCCTCAGCCACAGAAAGTGTTTTCTGCCTTGCTGTATTAATGGGGTCTTTCATGTCTAAAAGCCATCAGATGTTTTCTTTGGTTTGTAGTCCGCATGAGGTAGACTGTCCAGGAAACAGTAGTGACCCTAGGCTCCTCCAAACCCAAAACACACACACACACACAAACACACACTGGTTGTAGTATAAAAACACAGCATGCGAAATATTACTCCCAGAGAAAGATGGCTTTCTCAGATGTCCTCTTCTCTACAATAGCCCTCTTTCCTCTGTTCCAAACCCTCAACAGTTCCTGCACTATAGCACCAGTCAGGGTCATTTATTGTGCTATTATTTATATACAGTATAAGCAGTTGCTTTGGGCCCTCACACCACAAGGAGCCCTGCAAATATGTAATTAATATTATTTTTTATTTACGTTAATCATGATTTTGGCAGAACAATATCTTTAGAAGACATCGCAGATCACTCAGCTTAGAAAATATCAAGATAGCAGAAACGATCCGAAATAGGTGGTGCTTCAAGGGTTCTTCAGTAAAGAAAATGGTTCTGTATAGAACCATTAACACTCAAAGAACCCTTGGCATGGTTAAAAGGTTCTTTGCATCAGGAAACTGTTCTTCAGATTGACGGAGAATGTGCTCTAGATGGTTCTTTTTTTGAAAAAGGTTCTATTGTTATGTCAGGCTTTTTACAATAGAAGAACATTTTGGTGCTTTACAGAACTATTAACAGCACATTCTCCATCAATCTGAAGAACACATTCATGATGCAAAGAACCCTTTAATCATGCAAAGGGTTTTTTGAGTGTTTGTGGTTCTACATAGAACCATCTTCTTTACTAAAGAACCACTGAAGCACCATCGTTTTTTAAGAGTGTACTTAAAGGGTCCCTATTATTTCACTTTTTGTAATAAAATGTAGTAGTTTGATGTAGTATATAGACATTATTAAAATTCCAAAATGCATCATTCATCTCCCAGTTCATACAGTCCCTTACATAGAAAATAGCTCGTTTTGAATTCATAGTTTTCATAATGTGTATTTACATAATCCTGCCTATTCACATTAAAGTTATAAGGTGTCCAGCCTACTTTTTGTATCAGAACAGAGTTAGTTTACATATATAAGTATGTTTATTTCTAAGTGAGAAAGAAAGGTTCGAAAGCGGTCATGTAAAAAATAAATTATGATTTTGAAACACATACATACACCCACACAAAATTTAAATATAAGGAAATTGTAAGATAGGGTCTCTTTAAAAGGGGTATTCCACAGATTTTACAAAATGTCTGCATAAATAAATGGCTAAAATGAAGTCATTCAAAGTGGTTTGATGCAAAACGTGCTGATCTAGAGAAAGTCAGAATTGTTCACAGCAGTGGTGATAGGAGCCAGATGTCTGAAACAGGCCTCTAAAAGATTTCTCAAAATAAGCTACCACAAGAAATGCTTATAAATTCCCTACCTGATGCCTATGACATTGTTTTATGATAGTTCAGAAATTAGCTTTTGGCCTAAAATATGATTTTTTAATTC
>JAILXH010136179.1:3971-16474 GCA_023558415.1 Piaractus mesopotamicus
AAACACTGCATATCCAATAGAATGCTAGCAGAAATTAGCATTACTGTACTGTAGTGATGTTACAGAGTGAAGGGTTCTAGTGCATGATGTTAGAACCAGTGAGGGACCAAATTACAATGACAGCACTCGACTATCTCGCCTCCCCCCTCTTCAGGCTTTCACTCCACAGTAACTTCATGCTCAGTGTGATGTTGGGGGGACGGTCAGGGGAGGGCCTGATGGGTACTTGTTAACTTAGTAACACTATTTATAATGTATTATGTTAATAATTCATAATGTATAATAAATATAGCTATAAAGTGTAATTCAGTGTAATTTGTTTTTATAAACATTTATAGCCATCTTCATAATGCATTATGAACGCATTATAACGTTATGGATGTGTTTATAGATACTTAAAAAATGTGACATTCATTGCTACCAAAATAATTATCAAGATTTTTTAAAACCGGCTTTTCAAATCTGACTAATCTGACTGTTACCCCCAGAACAGTGTTCCACTTGCTGCTCCGGTATATACAGTATACAGTATGGTACTCTTCACAGTAATATGTGACAAGCAATAGACATCATTTACTCTGTACCACATTAGAGGGTCACGTGACCACTGGTTGGTTATGCCCTAACTGCCTCCTCTTTAAATGAATGCAATGCATTATGGGATGCTGTTTATCATGGAAATAGGTCTTGTAGTATCCATGTATCTTTAGCATGATACAGAAAGTCATGTTAGTCACATGCTGCATACTTTTGGGTACAATGACTACATGAGCAGTTCTTGTCTAAGAACCTGATTTGGCACCACTCTCTGTTGCTACTCTTGTCTATGTCTCTGTTTTACTCTTGTTTCTGTTTGTCTCTGTTCCAGTCCAGTGCTGCTTTTGCCCGGATGCTGTCTCGAATCTCACCCAGCTGGTTCACATCCAGCTGCCGCTAGTCTGGTGTTCCCTGCTGAAGTTGCCCAGTTGTACAGATCTTTTCTATGGATAATGCTTGTGTACCTTTGTAGTTGTGTGTTAAGGGGAGGTTCTTTCTCAATGTCTCCACCCTGGCTCTGCAGTAACTCCCCCAAGGCCTTTTCCCTCATCATTGTCACCTATGTCTTGTTTGTAAATCGGTCTCCTCCCCAGCATTACACTGTAATCATTAATGTCACCTGTGCCTAGTTATTTAAACAAACAGTGATTATGTAGGGATTTTCTAATTCTCTGCTCAACTGATCTTAACCTGCTTTTCAAATGTGTTTTGGTTATGTATAGAATAATTCTGTCTACTCTTTGACTGCTAAGGATAAGAAATGTTTCTAATAAAACAAAACTTATGCTGAAAAAGAAACGCCTCAAGACCCAATGAATTTAAACACTGGCAAAAAACAGAACCTTGAAGACACAAGCAGCTATGCCAGCTCAAACAGACTGCTATACAGCTGAAAGTAAACTAAGAAAATGTAAATTAAGTGTCCAACTTGTTTTTTTAAGTGTATCTAGTAAAAGGCTCTCACTAAGAAACAGGTATATTTGTGAGGCTCTCAGTAAACATTTTTTCAAATCATGATTTAGAGTTTCAGAGTGTGAAGCAGCTTTGGTGTAGTGAGTTGATCTCAGACTAAATTTTGAAATGGTGTTGGAAACAGACTTTTAATATAAACAGGCAGGAAAGTCATGTGTTTGGCACTCCGTCCTCTCAGAAATGTTTGCTACATTGGGGTTCACAGGGGTTTAGTAGGGTTTGGTGGGGTTCAGCTGGCCATAGGGATTTCAGCCCTCATTAAACAGTCCACTGCCCAGTTTGCTCTGCCCAGCGTTACAGTATGTACAGCTGACAGTGGACTCAAGAACTGCTGTACTGAGAAATAATATAGGCGCAAATGTAGCAGATGGAATAATTTAATTTACTTAATTATTTAATTTATAACCTGTCTAGGATGTTTCCTGCTTTCTGCCATAGGTTACCTAGTTTGGTTTCAGTAGATGTACTGTGGTTAAAATGGTGCATGCCATTTTTTTATCTTCTGTTGTATGATTAATGTGAGATGCATGTGTTACCAGCTGGCTAATGTCAAATAAGAATTCGTGAGAAATTAAACAGAAAATAGCAAAACACTTTATTTGGAGTTGTCCTTTGTAGATGATAACTAATCTTTCAACAGACTATCAATAACATAGCATGTAAATTTGCAGTAGTGAAGCACATAAATATTCAAGTGAATATTTTATTACAATTTGTAGATGGACAGTAGTTCTTTCTAAATAATCTATTGACATTATGTAGATAAGTAATCAACGAAACATCTACTTAATTTAGGTAACATATCATGATATTTACATTACATTTACAGCATTTAGCAGACGCTCTTATCCAGAGCGACTTACAAGAAGCGCTTTGTCTATCTAGAGAAAGTATCTTTGCTAGTTACCAATAGGTTAGAGAGAAAGCCAGTCCTGAGCTCAGATACTGCTAGAAACAAAAAGTCCTTTTTGATACCCAGAGAAAAAGGAACAGAGTTAAACACTACGCAGTGCAATACAATACATTACAAAGAATACTTAACTCGGTGCTCAATTAAATGCTTTGACCTTTTACACTTGGAAAATCAACAAAATTGTTATTTGACTATATATGCCTCTTAGTCCTGTTATTCTAAGTATTAACACACTGCAAGCAGTGCACAAACATCTACAAAAATGACCAGTCCAGGAGTCCAATCCTGTAAATAAAGCTGAACTTGTACTCTGCATTGTAAAAATGAGAATTTTCGCACCCTGTTTGCAGGATTGAAATCTAGACAGCAAAATCTCTAGAGACCAGCTGGGTGTCTATTGAAAGTGATCAATCCATGCCAGTCCAGTGGACCATATGACTCAGAGTGAGTTAAAAATATTTAGTGTACTTTTATGTTACTACATGATATTATTACATAATGTTAGTAAAATAATTGTGTAAACTATGTTTAGAACATTATAATAGAACCAAAAATCATTAATCTGACCAGATGGAAACATGATAAGGACAATCACTCACATAGCCTAGAAATTAAATGTTAGTCAACCATTGACCATGAATTTCTCACCCTACGTAAATGTGTTAATGCGATGAAGGCATGATCACTTTCATGTTGGGAGTCTTAAAATTATTTGGCGAAAAGTCAAATTCACATAATTTTCTGAAGAAGCAGACAAATCAAGAGAACAACACACTTCTGAACAGTTTACACAAAGCTCTACATCATAGAGGGAGAGAGCAAATGGGTAAATGAAGAACATGAGGTTATACACATGGAAAACAATAAGGAAACAATTACAAGACACTGCAATCAACTGCTGAGATATCCTCAAATCCAATGTATAAATCAATGACAAGAGCTTTAAAGTTTAAATATGTCAAAAAAGAAAGGAAATACCAAAAGTGTCCAGAGCTGTACTGACTAAAGCATTGCTGGCATTGAAAAAAAACTGTCTCTGTGCAGAAGTTCATTCTGGACTGGGCTGAAGGAAAAGCCAATCAGGATGTATAGTTACATATCTGCAATTAAAATATTAAGTCATAAAAATATTTGGTTTTTAGGAAAAACATGATTTTATGTGGGTAAAGCTGTGCAAAGCTGTTTGCAAGTCATGTACTGGCTGACATTTTAGAGTTCTGTTCAATGTGAGCTAAAATCGTTACTTCTGACTCAGTCACTACTGAAACATAATAAATAGGATCATTTAAGCAAAAGTATTTTAGTCTAAAGACCAAGTTAGTTAAAAGCCCTAAAGTTGTTTTGAACTCGACTCTTGAAACAACCCAGACAGATGCACAATGCATTATTTCACAAACGATAAGAAACATAAGTGAAATGCCATGTCACAATGTACTCTGGTCAGAGGAAACAAAAATAAGACTCCTAGTTGTAATTTAGCTCATCATGTTTGGTGAAAGAAGGATTGCTAGTATGATCAAAAACACCCACACTGAAGTATGAAGGTGGGAGCACCATGATGTGTGGCTACTTTTCTGTGAACAGTGCTGAGGCATTACACATGATCAAAGGAAGCATGAATGGAGCAATGTACCACAGGATATTAGAGGAGAATGTAATCTCACTGACTGAGAAACAGAATCTGGGGGAAAAAAAAATTGGGAATTTCAACAAGATTACAACCCCAAATATCCAATGCTTCCTGTGCCACTGGCTGCCACACAATCCCAAAGCATAATGGATCCACCTCTTGGACCTAGGTGTTATTTTCTTCAAATGCTGCTCCCTTTTACTTCCAAAAATACTTTTGATGATTGTAGCCAACAAGTTCAATTTTAACTTCATCAGTTTCTAAAATACCTCTGAATTATACACATGGGGTTTTGAAAATTTCACCTATAATGACTTTGCCATTAAGCTTTCCTTCTAATGACTCTTCCATGCAGATCATCTTTATGCACTGCACAGTAAAATAGTGCACCACCACTCCTGTGTTAGCTTAACCTTCCTGTAGGCCCTTTGCTCTCTGAGACCAGCAAATGAGTAGTGCTATCTGAGGGTTTTCTTGGTCTTCAAGGTCTTGCCTTGGCTTCCACATTTCCCTTAACCTGTGGTTTTTGAGTGTTAGTACAAGGTTCCAAGAGTCAGAGAATTAACTTCATTTTGTAATTTTCATCAACAGACAATTTCTAATGACAGTTATTGTTGAAATACAAAATGAATCACCTAAATTTTACTAATGCAATTTTTCATTATTTAATTATTTATCTAATTTATTTCTTGTACTCTATCAGTTGTACACTATTTCTTCATCTAACTATCCCAATAATGCCACAATAGTCATATCATTAATTTAAACAACATGGTGTACTGCTTTGAAAAAAAATCTTTGTGTAGTAAGATCTGTTGTTTTTTATTTCTATTTGCAGACTATATTTATGCAATCTTGGGAAAAGATGTGGAAATCTAGGATCAGTTTTAAAATAGGACAGTTTCTATCTGAAAGAACTGGACCTCAGTAACAATGACCTGCAGGATTCAAGAGTACAGCTGCTCTCTGCTAGACTGACGAGTTCACACTGTAAACTGAAGAATCTCAAGTCAGATATTGCTGAATTTGAAGTGAATATTTAGCTGTCTAAATGTTATTCTGAGAGGGGAAATATCCATTTCATTCATTTCAGATATTTAAAGACATATTGCATTTGGTTCACAATATTTTCACATGGCTCTCTAAGATATTAGTAATATAGTAGGCTTACACAAGGTCATTTCCATTATGATTCAAACTTGCATGTTAACTTTATATTAAAGTAATTAAATTAAATTAAATATTTTGTTAAATGTAAATTAAATGTACCTGTAATGTACTCTGCTCTATCATATAAGCATCACATAGACATGTACTTCCTGAAACCTTGCCTTTACTATGTAACGTGTTAAAAGCTGAACTATGCCCTGTATTTCTCCTATTAGTTCTGTACCAAGTGTTTTATTACTTGTAAATACTATGTATTTGCTTTTAAATTCTGCTGCAAATACCTGGCAAAGTATGTACCAGAAAAATGCCTGTTAGGTACCTACTAAATGAAATAAAGTGCTATCAAAGTGTTATTATGACATCTCTACTAATTTCTGCTCATTTTTAATGTTACACAAGTACCAAGATACTGAGTTATATTCACATTTACTGGCAGTTATAACTTAAACATGGAGCTTGCAAGAGATATTTTACCTCACAACAGACATTTACGATGTTTACATTTTCACTTTTTGTAAAGTTAAGGGTTATTGTTCAACTTGAAGCAGAACCACAGAAGCACATTCATATTGCAGCATGTTGATCCATGCAGTTTTGTGTAGTGCTCTTCCACTATCAGCATGCAGTGGCTTGTTTCTTTAATAATTATGAAACCAAACATAACCAAATAAATTGCGTAATTCAACTAAAGTAGTAATATTTCTAGCATTAGCTTGTTAATTAGAGGTGACATCTAGCTGACTAGGTTAACTTTTATTGTTCTGAGGCAAACATCTAAACAGCAATAGCAAAGATGTAGGTTTCTAATGTTAATAGTAGATTGTAAAACCTCACCAAGATTTTTTTCACCATAAATTCTCATATGGCAAGGCAACAGAAAATGATGCAAGGTCAATTTTGCACTGCATATGTGCATTTAATACAGTATGCATAATGTGCAGGTATTCAAAGGACAAGGCAAACAGTTCAAAGACGCTTGCCCTATGTTAGTTATACAATATCACTTGTACAGTCTGGACACCATATAAATAGTACCAAATATGTTTTAACCCAATGAACACTAGTTTGTAGACTAGTTTACATATTTATTTCAAGGCATTCTGTTACTCTAAACAGATGCTTTGAAAATTTCATATCAGCTTTAAAACTGGAAACAACCTCCCTCAAAGAACTGGACCTCAGGGACAATGACCAGCAGGAGTGGAGCTGCTCTCTGCTGGATTAAAGAGTTCACACTGTAAACTGGAGACACTCTGGTCAGCTTTGCCTGAATTCATTGCAAATTGTAAATGCTACCATGTAATGTTCAGCACTTTATTAACTTGACAATTTATATCAAAAAATGTGAAATTTTGGTAAATTTATTCATTTAACACATTGTAATCTTTATGATTTTAATTGATAAAATTGTATAAGTTGAAACTTACAAAGGGCAAAGCAACAAAAACAATGGCTAATATAGATACTGAAGGGAAATTAACCCACAGTGAGAGATGTGGGTTCATTTCCACAGGGAAAATGGCTGCTGATAACATACAGCTGTGAATTACAAAGAAGCTGGGGCAATCAGAACACATGAAGCCCCTCTGAGTGGAGGGAGAAGACGGAGGTGTGACATGGTTAATTTTTGTTCAGAGGAGTGCAGAGTGTGTTACAAATTCAGATGGCCAATGTGCTAAAGGGAAAAAACAACAGCAGGGGAGGGGGACTGCACAGTTTGATGTTTTGTTTAGATCATGTGCTAAAGTGGAGAAATCAATTTGGCTGCATTCTGGCCCTCAGTTCCCCACCCCTGGTTTGATGTTTGGCCAGTGCTACATGAATCAAGGTGCAAATAGACACTCTACTGTTTTTAGTTTTTATGTTAGAATCAAATGAATTTATGTCTGGTTTAATGTTAACATGTTTTTTGTAGAGTTTGGTTCTTACAGTTTTCATATCAAGATGATGACAGCAGTAATAGTGTCCTGCTTATGGTACTTTTGTTGCATAGCTTCTTGGTGTTGAAAATGTCTGAAGATGTAAGGCAGTGTGGAACTGGTCATAGTTCCTAAACCATGATTCTGTTATGCCACACACTTCAGAAGCAATCTAGGTGGTAAAGCAAAAACAGTCCCATAAATGTGATGATAAATGCCAATGAAATGGAAAAATCGCAGATATCTTTGAATTGGATTAACCCTTTCCTGCCAAGTTAAGTCAAGTCAAATTTTATTTATATAGCACTTTATGTAACAGATTGTGTCTCAGAGCAGCTTTACAGAGAAATCCAGGTCCAATCCCCCATGAGCATCGTGATGACAATGGCAAGGAAAAACTTCCTAAGAGCAAGAGGGAGAAACATTGATAGGCAAGATTCAAAAGGGAGAAAAACAGGTAAAGCAATGGTTATAATTAGATATTTGACTGCTAAAATGTTAAGTATTTTACCACTGCAGTCTTGGTTGTTTGATTATGATGCATAACAAATGCAACATAAACACATAAGTTACAGTCGTCAGTAGACATCGTAAACCAACCTCTGGTGCTGCCCATGCTGAACCAATTATCCCTAATTCTGATACCACATCACTGACACAGGTATGCTAACACATAAAATTAATTTTGTTTTGGTTACAGGATCTCACAGTGCACCATATCTGAAAAACATTTTACAACAGTAAATAAATAAATAAATAAGAATCTGCATTCCTACCACACACTCAAACCATCTCACACACACACACATACACACACACACACTGGAGCTGAAGTGAGCCAATACAGAGCGGGGCAGGTCCATCCAGAAGGGGGAGAGATTGTGACAAAATGCTGTAGAGTCAATAACAATGACAAAAATAATAGCTTGGCCAATAAAACCAGCAAATAACACCCACTGTGTTACCGTTATTGGCAAAACCAATACCATTAATATGCTGATAGTTATTAACTTGTTTAGTGTTTGATTTCCTGATGACAGAGCAAAACATTACAGGAGTGGCTTTTAACCTGTGGGCTGAACCTCCCCCAGATGACAAAACGACAAAATCATACGTTTAGCATCAGATTAACATGTTCTAACACACACACAAAACTTTTATATGAAGAAAATTAACAGAAACCAAAACCATAGCGTTGTGGGTAGCTCTGCCCCCAGTGCTACAGTATATTATCTAAGACTGTGAGTTTCTGCTGTTTACTGGGGTCTAAGAAGTGTTACAGCTGTGACTCATATCAGCCAGTAAAGCACTATTTAATTACAACTACTTGAGTATAATATTAAAATGCAATTGGACTATTATATAAATATTAGATTGGCCAATATTATCGGTTATGTTGAATGTTTAGCTCCTCCACCCATGTCACAAATGATCTTGGCCTCCATTGAACTGCTGGTCGTAATTAAGTGGTAGAATGATGTGCTATACAGACTGTCACATATGTGCTGTATATAATTTTAGTTTAAAGAACAACAGCAAAAAAAAAAACAAAAAAAAAACAGTAAAATAAGCATGCAAGAAAAAAGCCTCGGGAAAAGATTTTAGGATTGTGTTACTGCAGCTGCTAAAAATATTTTATAACAAAAGATCCAAACTTCAAACTAATTTAGGCATAGTCAACAGGGATATGTGCTCATTTTAGAGGGTTGTTTGTATTTTATTTATCTTTTACTAATATATTTTCAAAACCTCCAGGATTGGACTGATCAAGTTAAAACTGTGTTTTCATTACAGTGAATTTAATCACTTCCCTCACTTTACATTAAAGTCATTTAATGTAATAATGTCCTGTGCTTTGAAGCTTTGAATACTTTTTTTTTTTTTAATCAGCTAAACAAACCGATTGGTCACCACTCAGTTTTATGTTAAATAAAAAAAAGGTGGAATTTTGTATGACATCACTGTTAATTTCCTGCTTCCTTGCATCTACTATATACAGTGCCCTGCACAAATATTGGCACCCCTGGTATGAGCTTTAAAAAAACGTTATTAGTTACTTATCATTTTTGATCCTTCATTCAAACAAATTAGCAAAAATCTAACCTTTATTTATGTCAAAATAATTGAAGAAAAAAAAAACGGATCTTGTAATGAAAAAAATATTTTTCTTAATCTATGTGTGCCACAATTGTTGGCAACCCTAGAAATTAATAACAGTGAAATCTAACTGACATATATTGTCATTTATATATTGTGTTACAGTTGACCTGAGCGATTAGGAGCACTTTAATCATCAGCTATGACTTCCTGATTCACTGGGGAAGAAATATGAGATGAAACAGAGGCTGAATTCCCTCAGTCGTTCATCACTGTGAGAAAGAGCAGGGCATACAGGAAGGATGTATGACAAAAGGTTGAGCTGCAAAAATCAGGAAACAGCTAAAAGAAAATGCCCAGTTTTACTATCAGGGCAATAATTAAGAAGCCTAAAACAACTGAAGATGTTAAGAATCTGCTGGGAAGAGGACGTATATCTATACTGACCCCTCGCACAGTGAGGAGGATGGTTTTAGTGGACAATGAATCTCCAAGGATCTTAGACGGGAAATTGCAGATGTTAGGTCTTGGGGTCAGAAAATCTCCCAAACCACAATCAAACACCACCTATATAACCATAAGTTGTTTGAGGGTTGCCAGAAAAAAGCCTCTTCTGTCAAGGACCAACAAACTCAAGCTCCTACAGTTTGCCAAAAGTTACTGGAACTTCCAGTGGGACCGTGTTCTGTAGACAAGACCAAAACGTAGGTTTTTGGTAACAAATACCAGACATGAGTTTGGCATAGACACAAATATAGCAAAACAGAAAAGCACCTCATCCCCATACTGAAGTATAGTGATGGATCTGTGATACTGTGGGGCTGTTTTTCTTCCAAAGGTCCTGGACAAATATCTAGATACAAACTTCAAGTACCAGCAGAAATAAAGCCAAAACCTGACTGCCTTAGCCAGGAAGCTTAAACTAGGAGATAGCTTGGATCTTACAGCAGAACAATCCAAAACACACCCCAAAATTAACACAAAAATGGTTCACTGACCACAGAATTAAGATTTTTCCTTGGCCACCTCAGATCTCTGACCTAAACCCCATAGAAAACCTGTGGTATGAGCTGAAGAGGAGAGTCCACAGAGTATATGGACTCTCGGAATCTGAAGGATCTGGAGAGGTTCAGTACAGCTGACTTACAGCTGTTATCTTTGCAAAGGAAGGCTGCACAAAGGATTAAATGAAGGGCTGCCAGTAATTGTGGAACACACAGATTTAAGAAAAATACTTCTTTTGTGAAAAGATGTTTTTTTCAATCACTGTTCTTCAAATAAGGCTAGACTTCTGTTAATATTTGGAATGAAAAATCAAAGGAATGAACAGTAAAGAATCTTTATCACAGCCTGTTTTGCTCATGTTTACCAGAGGTGTCAAAATTTGTAGAGGGCGCTGTAATACAACACAACTGAATTTATTTAAATTGATTTTAGGTGAATCTGCAAGCAAGTGTTTAAATGTCTCTCCAACACTCGCGGATGGTGTAGGCAGTTTCATTGATGCAGTGATTGCTGTTGCTTGCTCTATTCATATGCTGTTGGGACAAGGTGTTAACTTCCCAAAGTCTTGTATTTTAATAGCACAGTTTAACTGTTAATCCTGGACGGACAGTAAACCCAGGGTAGATGGGCTGAGTAAATGTGGTGTGGACTCTATATAAGAGGATCATTGACATTGTATGAGAGACGCTGTAGAAGGACAGAGTTTCTGCACTGTAATCCACATACACTCCTAGTCTAGAGGGCCTGGACACCCTGGGGATCTCGGTGCTTTTATTATTGTGCCAGAATAAATATCTGGAGGGACAGCAGAACAAATCCCAGGACTGAGTACTGCATCCAAATGCACTCTCAATGCCATGCCCCTTTCTACTGATGCTCCTATATGACACTGAAACATCAACCTCTTCACCTCCACTCCACTCAAACTCCCAGTAACAGCGTCCAGTCACACTCTCTCTACACAGCACTTGAAAGACATCAAATCTGTCTGGGTGGTCAGGATATGGGTGGACTGTTCCAGTGTTGGTCACCACTGTGTTCCCCTCAGACAGATGGAAATGTGCATTCGCAGTGTTTGGATCCAGTGTGAGCTCACAGGAACCTAATGAAGATCAAACCTCAGTTATTAAATAAATACACATAATATCTATCAATATATAGCAAATCTCAGAAATAAAGTACTGCACAAAAGTCAGAGACCACCTTTATTTATTTAATTTCCAGTCAAAACAGCCATGTTGTTATCCATTTTCAGGAGATATTCGTGAGGAGATTAGATATTAGATAATCCACTTGCACATGGAATGAGAAAGTCAAAGTGAAAATAAGTGAAAAACAGGAGTTTCCAGAACTGGAGTTTAAAAAAAAAAAGCTACAGAAAAATGGGACTCCTAACAACCACCTGTAAAACATTTCTAACGAAAAATGTTAATGCAATCTGTGGTACCAGAAATACCTTTCACTTTGGTCAAAATTTTACCCTTGCTGACGTAATCAAGAGTCAAACTAATCAAGAGCTTCATACTACAAGAAGCAGAGCAGTAGGTGTTACTGTCTTGAGAGCAGTGGGCTAATACTGACTATTTTTGGTTGTTCAGTGATTATTAGGGTGAGGGTTAGAGTTAGGGTTAGCTTACCTAGACAAAATTTATTTTGACATCTCTTTTTGAGTTCAGAATGGGCCTTCAACATACAGTGGTAGTTTAATTGGAGACTGTGTGAACGATAGAGGGGAGAGAACTCTGAGAACTTGGGCTGGAGGACTGAGCAGCTTCTGCCTGGAGCTATAGGGTGTGACCCCCAAATAAATCCAAGTTAAATTCAGAACTATCCAGGTGTTGGACTGAATTCATGTGTGTGAGGAGTATGCTGAGGAACCCTCACATGATGCAAAAGACAGTGGTCCAGAAGTCTCTGTCCTGCAAGAGCTGATTATGAGTTATGAGAACCATAAAGATTTAGATAGAAAACTTGGGTATGAACCTATGCCAGTAGGATATGGAGGAGCTAGATTCAGAATGAGGGAATGGTCAGATGGTAGAACATTTAGGTGTCTAAGTTAGATGTGGTTCACTAGGATTTATATGGTTTAGTGGAGGAGTTCAGCCTGAGCAGGTAAGAAGGTCTATTAAAGTTGGCCCTTTTGGAGCTTGGGGGCGAAATCAGTGTGTTGCCATTAAGGGTTGCAAGAGAGAGAGGGAGATGATGAGTACAGCAAATGTTAAATTCAATTGGTTCAATTGTTTGACAATGGTGTTGT
>JAILXH010136206.1:0-13747 GCA_023558415.1 Piaractus mesopotamicus
TGTGTGTGTCTGAGTGTGCGTGTGTGTAATGGCCACTGGCAGGTTTTACCAATCAGATCAGCTGTTTTTTCCACAATGGGTTTGTTGGGAGGCACGGGCCACTGGAGGAAAAGAACGGGTCAGTCATGGGACCGCTTTGATTTGGCTCAAATCCATCCAGGAACAAAACAACAGCGACTGACCCCATCTCACACACACACACCAAACTAACGCCCCCGCTGGCTAAATCCGGCTTTTGTGCTCCTCACAGCTCAATAGATCAGTCAGCAGCGAGGCGGGGGGCACTGGGCAGTTTCTGATGGTCAGTTCTGGTAAAGACAGACAAACCCACACTACAAACAGCACTAACATGCAATATACATTATATATACAGTAAAGAGTGTATCTATGTAGTGCTGTGCAAATGCCAGAGACCACCTTTCATTCGTTTTAAGTCATTTTTTAGGAGATATTTCTGAGAAGATTAGATAGAAGATAATCCATTCCATAAGGACAGAGAAAGTCGAAGGAAAAATAAGTGAATAAACAAAGTTTTCAAAACTGGAGTGCAAAAGCTCCAGAGAAAATGGGACTCTCCACACGTGTTTCTGTCCATCCTTCCACTGTGAGAAGATGACTCAACACTATCTGAAGCCTGAAAGGATGTGTAGCTGTCAAGAAGATCTTACTGAGAAAAGGAAATTCACAAGAGGAAGGAATCAAAGAAGCTGCTGGTGTTCTCAGAACAGTGGACTGACCGCCGCAGAGTCCAGACCTCAACATCATTGAATGTGTTCATGATTACTTGAATCATGAGAAGCAGAAAAGGCAATCAACTTCTAAGACTGAAATCTGGAGGTGTGAAAAACATCCCTGCAGATTTCTTTGAAAAACTGAAAGCAAGTCTCCTGAATAGAATGGTAGCAGTAAGAAATGCAAAAAAGCGACACAGAATATTAAAACGTTTGAAATTATATTTAGTTCTTGAGGTTTAGTGTGATTTTTTTTACTGCGTGTCCCTGCTTGATTGAGAATAGGCTGCCAGAAAAAAAGCAGCTCTGCAGTCAGAAAGTGCCTGGAAGACAGTTACCACAAACTGTGCATCAACAGACTCCCAACTCTACACTAGCCAGGTGGAGCTACAAGGGAGGGATCTAAGGGATCAAGAGGGTGGAAAATGGGACCTAAAAATGAATTATGACTTTTTGGTACATAAAACCATAAAAACACTATAAAGTGGAAAAAAACAAAGTACAAGATATATAAATGTATAATATGGTCCCTTTAATATAGACAAACTCATTCAAAATCAGTGTAAACAGATTGCTTACTTGCACCCTAATGTGGGAAAAGAGATCTTTTTTCAGATCATTTTAAACAGCCCAGATCAGGTTTATCCTCACTGTGATTGGCAAAGGAAGCAGTTGCAGTGAAGATGAATCGAGTGGACAAGAGATATTAGAGGACTACACGATACACATACGCATACACATGTGTATATGGGGGAGGTGGGGGTTACTAATGGGATTATGAAGGGCTAATCCAGATCAACAGATTAGATGCCACACAGATACACATACACAGAAATAGAACCGCACATCAAGACTCACTGCATTTATAACCAGACAGAAAGTCAACAAAATCTGCATTGCAGGAAATCGCATAGATGTTTGGAGCTTGAGCGTCTGAGTCTTACGGCTCTGATGGGGCTTTTTTCGCCGCTGCTTAATCAGCCTCTGCATCAAACAGAGCAGGGTCAGAGTCAGAGGTCAGCTCAGATTTGATTCCAATCAAAGCACTACTTCATGTCTGTCTGACAGAGATGAAATGAGAGAGAGACAGACAGACGGAGACGCATCTAGCATTTAAGGGATTGTTCTGTTTGATGGCCTGTCAGTTTTTCTACTATCGTAATCTTCCTTCACATATTACTACCAGGGTCAACCAGGACGCAGTTTTGAGCTAAGACCAGACAGTATCATATTTAATGAATATTAATGCAAGATAGCAATTGTAAATGGTTTGAGACAACTATATTTTCAACGCTAGGATTATTATGAAGTTATTCAATTCAAATTACCAGATATTACACCCCACTTATGACCTTTGTTTGTCGTAATTCATTTTTACATTATCATTTCCCAAACTATTTTTAAAACAGGCTGTTTTTGTTACTGTGCCTTTAAGACTAGTGTATGCACATGACGTCTGTTCTGATTGGCTGCACTGTTACTGTGCCTTTAAGACTGATACATGAATGACCTCTGCTCTGACTGGTTGCCCTGTATTGTACCTCAGTCAAACAGCACTGCTTATAACCTCAGTGTAAATGGGTGGAGCTTAAATGGTGTAGGCAGAATAGGTTGACTTCAGTAAATGTAGTATTTTTTTGTGACATCACAAAAACAATTCACACAAACAGGCTAATTATGTAACTTAGTTTACATATGAGGACTATATAAACTGAGGCATGAACTGTATGAAATGGGACCCTTTAAGACTTCAGAATTCAGTAAATACTAAGAAAATAATAGGCTAATTAGCTATGAGAGTGAGGGGTTGAAGTGTGGGCCCACATACAGACCTTTAACTTTAGTAGGATAAATTTAAAGGGGCATTCTGGCTTAAAACTAACATTTAATATGTTATTCACAATTTTGAATTGTGTTGTATGAATTATGAATTCACAATTTTGTTTAGCTTTCGTGTTTTTGTCCATTGGTGTTCTTTCACTACAACACCCAGCATGCATTTGCCAAATACATCACACAAGCATTATGAATCCCCACACTCAACAAATCCTGACTACGAGCTGCTGGTCTGAACAAATACATCTGTGATGCCAGCTTGCATTAGTCATACAGCAGTAATCTAAAGTGGTCATGAAACTTTTTCTATCCTTATTCATAAGTGTCCACTCCAGAGCATGTGAAGTCTTTATTTCGAGATAAATAAAAAAAAGCATACAATCGGAAAGGGATTTCCTCGTCTTTAAAAAAGGAAGTTTCATTTCAGAGATCGTGTGCCTGTGTGACCACTGTGAAAGGCATGTTTACGACAGATGTATTGATAGTTAAATTTTTCATTTTAGGCCGGAGTGACCATTTAACAGGATAATACACATGCTTATGTATACATGCTTACATGCTTACATACTTTTTGTAATTCTGCGTAACAGCCAATGACACCTAACTGCAATTGCATATAATCGTGACTGTAGTTCCGTCCCTTTTCCATCTACAGAGACCGAGAGGTGTGGTGATTAGTGCAGCCGCAGCCTGCCGAGTGACTCAGGGTGGTCAGGGTGGTGAGACTGTGTTAGAATGTGAGAAAATGTCAGATATTCTGACATTATGTGAGAAGTCTTCATAGCTTTAATGAGACAAAGAGATGACTGCGCTGTGATGAATCTGTTCTAGCCTCTTGACACATGACTAATAAAGACTCAGCTCAGGTTTCTGCTACTGTCCAGAGTATCTGTCCCTAAAGTGCATTCATTAAAAGGGACATTCTGGCCAAAATAAAAAATGTAGCCATCCCTATATGTTGTAAAAATGGCTACTTGCTTCCTGCACCGGTGCTGCAGTAGTCAGTAAAACACTTGTTATCTTGCATCCATTTTGTGCTGAATAAAGACAGTTGCTGTTTTCTGTACAATTTTGTTTGACAGTTGAGGCGAGTTACACTAATGCTACACTCTTAAAAAAGATGTTTTTTCAAGGGTTCTGTACTAAAGGCAATTGTTATATATAGAACCATGAATATTCCAGTAACCCTTTGCATGCTGAAATACTTTTCTGCATGGTGAAATGGTTCTTCACATTGATGCAGAATGTGTTGTATGTGATTCTATATAGAAGCTGTCTCAAAAGGGTTCTTTAAAGCACCAAAAAGGGTTCTGCTATTCTTACAAGCTTGCCATCATAACAATAAAAGAACCCCTTCCAAAAAGGTTCTATACAGAACCATGTACAACACATTCTCCATCAATCTGAAGAACATTTTCACTATGTAAAGCAGCATTTCAGCATGCAAAGGGTTCTTTGAGAGTCTGTGGCTCTATATAGAACCATTCTCTTTACTAAAGAACCCTTGAGGAACCATCTTTTTAAAGAGTTCAGCTCGGTTGTATTTGTTAGGCTATAGATCAGCGCTAGCAATCAGAGTTGGTTGACATCACAGGGATTACCAGTGATTGTTGATGTACTTTCCAGACCACAGAAAATAAAGGCTTTGTGTAAACCAAATTTATCTTTTCTTTTACAGGTATGCATCACTTTTAATACAGCTTTGCTATATGCAGTTTTATATGTGTCACCTATTATTTGCCTCAATGTTGTTCTAACATCCATCAACTAAAGCCCAGAAGTGATGCTGCTGTCTGAGCACCAGAGGGCGCTTTTGGGCAACTTTTTGTTCAGCAGTTCAACAAACATTGCACAGATCCTTTACGCATCTTCATATTGAAGCAGGTGTTTAATTCCTTGACAAATATACATATTGTTGGGGTAATGTCCTTTACACTAAAGGTCACCTAACCTGCACCACCTAACCCAGTATTAACCTTCGCCAAGCCAAAACTTTGGCTTCTTCTGCTTTATCTGATAAAAGCTGCATTTTTTGGGAGAAACGCATTTTTTTTTTTTGTGGAGAGCAGCCAAACTTTCCCACAGCATCTTCCATTTCTACATTTTCTTATTCAAAATAAAGTTGTCTCTACCAGTCAGTGATTTAAATTAGGCTCTGTTCTGAAAAAGGCAGCAGCTGATTGGAACTACGGCCGAGCACTTTCACAGCTCGAGGTGTCCAGGCGTCCAGAGAGAAGCGGAGTCTGCCAGACATGATTCATTATGCGTAACATGTATCATTTTCACACATGAAAAATGGAGTGTGAGAGAGTGGGGGCTGCAAGACTCAGGCCCATAAAATCATAGCAAAAGCACATTAAATCAGTAGATCAACAGAACATTCAGCAATTAAAAGGCATGTTATTTAATCCATGAGGCATTATCTGTCTGTCTAAAACTCAGTTATCAGTTGCAAATCAGCGGACGTCCAGTTAGGCCTGTTCCTTTTTAGAGCGTTTCAGGTTCTTAAAGCTGCAATTTGTCTGTCATTCAGTATATCTCACCAGCTCATCTGATAACTAGGACAAAGCATTATATCAGAAACAACAGCCGTCTGAAGGCCATGCTATGCCTTTGACCCTGTCAATCCCCAGCTGACCCCGGCTGAAAAATGGCCACCGACCACCGAGTCCTCATCAAAGGACGATTTTATGTTCAAAGATGTGGTTCATAACCATCCTGCTACAGCAGAGAAGGCACCGTGGATTTGTTCACAGAAGCTATTAGCATTTGATCCATACCAATATGTGTTAAACTACAGCGGAACAGTCCCGTATCCGTGTGCACTTCCTGCTGTTTGGAGCAAAAGATCAGATACATATTCAATTATACACAAAAAAGGTTTGATCTGACTGCTCGGAACAAAGCCTTAATGTTGCCCTCATGCTAACTCTTGCTGGAGAGTGTTAACATTTCACAGAAAGTCAAAGAGAGGTTCTGGAAGGATCAAGCAGAATATGGCAGCTGTTAAAGGAACAGTTTGGTGAGAAATTAATTAAACACAATTCCCCTCTTACCTCACATGTAGTCAATCAGCCAGGACATGTTTGGTGTCTACACACTAGGCCTAAATCTTCACACTCTTGCATCAAACTTCACAGAGCTGAAAACAGACTTGCTTATGTGGTTTCTGACACTGTAGACTTCTATCTACTGTGGGCCATTCTACCACTGAGCTGGCGAATGGTGTCCCACAACTTTGAATGCTTGAAAATGAGCTTAAAATAAGAAAAAAAAAACACAGAAAGTGATTTTTAAATGAAGCAGCAAAACCTATGATAAACCTTTTTTTCTTTTTAAGTTTTTAGTCTTGTTGTACCCCCAAAAAATAGCATGTCACAGCAGTGACCACAGCATTTTTCTGATTACTATGACGCTTGTTTTTAAGTTTAAACAGTAAAAATGCATTAAAATGACTGTCTATCTTATGTTAACAATGTTTTAAATTGTCTTTAAAAATGTATTTTGACAATAAATCTTGTCGCAAGTCAGAAGGGCTTTTTGACTGACTTATTGCATGGATATCTCAGAGGAAGAAAGGCTCTAAGAAGTGCAAGGTTGAATCTCTTTCATTTACATTTCTGATAAATGTGGCTAAAACACGGACAGCTTCATGTCAGAAAAGACTGTGTCCCTGGTGTGAATCATGAAACACTGAGAGATTTTAAAATTGAAACAAAAGAACAACATGAATGCAAAATTTGTCTGATTTTAGTAATTATCACTGGTGTTACAGACAGTGGTGTAACTTAACCAGTGCTGTTCAATATAATGGACTATGTTTTGCCCCTGAATCGCATATCAACATTCGTGTTTTCCACCTTAATGGTAGAACGACCCTTATCTATACGAATGGACAAGAGTATGTTGCATTGCTAAAACAGTAATAGCAACCAACATGAATTTTAGGGCATGAATTTTGTCTGTACTTTTGTCCATTTTTATAGATAACAGTTTGTCATGCAGGGTCAGGAACCACATACGCATGCCTCTTTATTATCTGACATTTTGACACGGTTTGAGTGAAGTGTGTGGTGATTTAAGCATGCAGTTTGCACAATGCTAATTAGGAGTAATAAGCTTCTGTTATTAACTACATTAGCCTTGTAGCTCCAGCAAAACTAAAGAAACCAACTTCGCATGCCAAACATATCTTGGCCATTTGACTACAACTGAGGTCAGGGGAAAAACTGTCTACATTGCTTCAAGCAGTTTGAACTTTATCTGAAAGGAACAACAGCACGTCTTGCTCCCACTCCTAGCTAGGACGTGTATTGATATTGATGGTGACCTTTCAGCCAGCGTGGACGGCGCAGGCCTGAGCTGGGCATGGGTGTGCATCCGCACATCGGATTCCGTAATGCAATGGTATATTGCTCCCTCGAGTGTCTGGTTTCATTCAGCAGGAATGAATGAAGTGCTTCATTCCCTGCTAGAGGCCTTAGCCATGTGTGTTTTGTGGAATTGCACTGGAAGAAGTAGGGTTCAGGTTCCGTGTGCAGAGTGTGAGCAGATGGCTGTTGTACTTTAATAAGGCACACTAAAGAGCTACTGCAGTAGGGCCACTCCACACACACACACACACACACACACACACACTCAGTAATAACCTGAGTGGAGGCTCCAGACGCTGGCAGTAAATCAGGCAATGGCTGCAGCTGTCGTTCTCTCTAAATAAGGGGAAGATGGACAGGGAGAGAGGAGTGACTGGCCAGTGGCCCACGCACAGCCAAGACTTTCATTTAGGAAAAGGAGCAAGACAGAGAGGGAGTGAGAGAGAGAGAGGCATAAATGCTTACAGTACAAACTCTCCCACCCTCTCATTAGCTCAACCTGTCATCCTTTTTTCTCCTGTCTCACTCCCACTCTCATCTACCGTTTTGCTCATTCACTGGCCCGACGCTTAAACCCTGACTTTCTGTCCGTCTTAACCTTAACCTCCACTTGTAATTCAGATATAATGGGGACATGAAAGGCACCAATACAGTGGTGATCTTTCCAACGAATGTATGCACATTTTTAACCTAATTTCTATCGGTTGCATCTGTAGTGTTTCCCTGTACTTAACATAAGACCAGAAAAATTGGTGACTGTAGCACCTTCCTACTGGCTTACATTATAAGTGTGTTACCTTCACTGAAAACTTACTGTACTTGATTAAAATGTATACATCAGTTCAACATGAATAAAATATATTACATCAACTCAATTCGTAAAAAAAAAAAAAAAACAGAAGGAAGAAAATTGTGTTGATGTAACATATTTAATTCACGTGGGACCAATGTACACATTTGAATCGAGTAGTCAGCATTTTTCCCCTTTGTACAGAGAAATTACTGTCTGTGGTATGTTAAGGATTAGGTTGAAAAACAATGAAATATGCATAACTGTTGGTGAAACTAAATTAAGTCTCAAGACGCACTTTTTTCTGGATAAGCTGTAATATATTGGAAAGCCATTAAGCCACATGATAAAAGGAAATTACTTCGTCAAGACTTTCTAACAGCACAGCCAAGAGAAAAAATATATGGGACATTACTTAAGCGTATAATTATAATTATTTTAAAGGGGGATGTTTCAAAATTTCTGCATTATTAAACTGTTAAGATTGTAGGCAAAAGTCATTCAGAGTGGTTTAATGTTCTAGAGTCTGAACTGTTCACAGTGGTGCTGATAGGAACCAGACGTTCGAAGAGTTTAATGGCTCTAAAAGCTGCTTCACAGACATTTATTACACTAAATGGTTACAAACGCTTTGACAGATGCCACAGACATTTGTTTTTATGAGAGTTTTAAGGTCCAGAAAGTATTTTCCAATACACTGAAGGCAAAGAGGTACATGCGGAAGCTTGTAAGGCAAAACTGTCCCTCAAAGAAAACTTATTTTTCAGATCAACTGCTATTTTACCATTATCAGTATTACATATAAAAACTCAGAAGACGTGTAGGTTCACTAGTGGTCTCAGATAATAAAAAATATATATATATTTGTGTTGTAGATATCCCGACCTTTGGTTCTTATCATCACCCCTGTATAGAAATCTGAGTCTGTTAGTTTCACATCAGATCCACTCTGAATGTCTCTGTTTACACCTCAACAATTAAATAATGCAGACATTTTGAAAAATAAGAGGATTTCTTTTAAAATCGTAACACAAATAAAATTTAAACTATATTTTCCCACACAGCTCTCTCGCTCTCTTTCTCTCTTTGTGTGGTGTGATTGGATTTGGGAGGCTAACATGTTTTATGGGCACTGAAATGAGGGGGAGGCCACGGAGACGGTGGCACGAAGTGTGTTTCTGACCTTAAACTGCTCACAAACAGAACAATAAAGCTGTTTATGAGAAAGCAATACTGTTTACCAGCACTAGAAAGTATTGCTGTTTGCTCTCTAGCTGTCTCCTCTTTGGTTCTTTTGCACACACAAACATGACTGAAGCTATATATTGATTATCGATGAATTATTAAAAACAATTCCACCATCAGACTACTGTTAATGTTAAAAATGAATGCAAGTATGAACACACAAACTCTCCACTGACCTCTGACATTGCTGTGATTTGTGATTTATGAGAAAAAAGATAAAAGGGAGTAGGCTGCTGTCAGAACGCCAGAGGACGTCTAATTGATATCTACTGTAAAAGGTATTGGCCTACTTTTGGAAAGAGGAATAAAAAAAAAAGCTTTAAATGAATGGGACAAACTTTTTGTTCCTAAAGGATTCAGAACATCTCCGAGCAAAAATATCTCTGATTAGAGGTTTAAATCTGGCTCAGAAATGGGGCAGTGCTACAAGTACGACTAGCACTTAAGTACACACACTTATAGACATAATTCCCACTGGACCACTATACCCCTAGGGTCAACAGGGTTGACGTGATCATTTACAATGACACCCTGAGACCATATTTTTGCCCAGGATCTCGGAAAATGCTCTGGCCTCTGTTAATTTGGCAGAAAACTAGCCTAGCATAGCCTGAACATAATTAAACCTATATTGTCCTGCTATAATGCCAGCAAAAGATCAAAATCACAGATTATAGCTTGCATTTTTCAGATGACCCATTGACTTTTTTGGAAGGCCAACGCATTCAGATGCTTAAAGGAATAGTTTAGTGAAAAATCTAGTTTGCACAGTTTTCCAGTTACTGCAGATGTAGTCGATCAGCCAGGGCATGCTTCTTTAGATTAGCACTGGAACTATGAGGCTAATGTTGCTAACAAACACTATAAATCAAGTCACATTATTTTTTCTGAAAATACACCCCCAAGACTTCTTTCAACCCTCAACAACATGGCTGCCTGCAGCATTCAGATACATAGCGAAATTTTCTTAATTAATATCGTAAACTACATCAACAAACTTAATTAAGACCTGGATGCAGCTTAGGCAGGTTATGATATGTTTTGGGGATGTAATTACAGAAAAGATTTGGGAGAATTCTCGTGTTTGGCAGCTGCGTTCGTCTCTTAGCTCCTTTACTAAACGAAAGAACCAGAATTTGGACACCAAACACGTCTCCACTGATTGACAACATGAGAGATTAGTAGAAAACAGTGTAAATTCAAATCTAGCAAGTCATGTCATGTCCTATTACAACCCAAACAGGAGCAATTCACCAAACAATATACGGGATGCTAACGAGATGAAATGTAACCTATGAATCAATGTCAGGATATTGAATTAGCCTCGTCACCTTCAGTCGCCAAAGCTATGTGACCGATTTGATTTCAAGCCTTGAACCATGGGCTATCTTTCAGTAGAAAGAATTGAAACGAATGATAATATGCAGGAAATACAGCCACTCATTCACGCTGCAGGCAAACTGAAGTGGCATCTTGCCATGTTGCGACCAAGCAACTACACGGCTCACACTTCGCACCACTCTTTCTAAGTCTTTTTCTGTGGTATGGGGGTTGAAGGTAATGAGTGATTCATGACTCAGGAGTCAACATCAAAGAAAAAGAACACCTGTCAGGTTAAAGCCATGAACCAGTCATACTCACACACATGCACAGACTCATTCAGAGGATGTACACACACCATCCCACACACAGACACACACACTGATGCCAACCGCATCCCGTGCTGAGCTTCTTTGCACTTAAAAATATTAATTACAGGAATAATCTTATTTTACGGCTTCTCCAGAAAAAGCTGCACTTAGTCACAGAGATCGGTGTTCTTTTTATTTCACACAGCTTATCAAGAGTTCACATAAAAAATAAATCCGTAACTTTTATGCTTGACACTGCAGTAGAAACACTAACAGGTCCACTTCATCTCAACCCCAAGTGTTCTTTCTTTGCCTGAAGCCAAAGGCTCGACCCGATCTCCTTTTCCAACAGGCAGGACCCAATCAAAGCCCATCAAACGTCCAGACGATGAAACTGAACGTTTCCAGTCCATTTCCTGACCCCAATGCATGTCAGGCAGTTTTAGGTGGAGCAGCAGTCTAGTCTCTCATGCCCTGGAGCCTGAAATATTCCAGTTGTCCTCTTCTAATGCTCTGTATGACTGTTTAATATCTCTCAAAATCAGAAAAGTCAGAGAGATAGAGAAAGGAGGAAAACTGGCCTTGCTGCCTCTGGCTCGCTGTCAAAGCTCTGGAAGGGCGTCCTTGAGATTCTACAGCAATATCCTCCATTACTGTGAAAGGATTTCCATCAGATTTGCAGAAAGACTTCCTTCAGTTTTCTGGAGTATCTCTGCACTGCATATTGTAGTTTTCTCCTGCGCTAAAGCATCCGCTTCAGCTCAGGTTTGTTAATTATCCAACTGATCCAACCTGTTGGATCAGGTGTGCTACAGCAAAGAACGGCAAATCACCAAAATAAGCAGCGCAAGGGCACTGTAGGACCACTACTGGGAACCACTGACCTAGTCAGCTTAAAAAGAACGATCTAGATGGATTTCGTCCAGGTGGAGCAGAGCAATGTCCTCCAGAACTTACACATCTAGAAGGATTTCTTCCAAGGCGAGCAGAGGATCTTCTGGAAGGCCCTCCTGAAGTCTTGGTTGAAGATGGTGTAGATGACGGGGTTAAGGGAGCTGTTGCAGTAGCCAATCCAGAAGAAGAACTTGAAGAGCACGTCCGGGATCTGACAGGCCTGCCCACACACGCCGTACAAGCTGTAGCTGAAGAAGAACGGGAACCAGCAGACCACGAACACGCCCATTACCACAGCCAGCACGAACGTGAAGCGCTTCTCCCTCACCTGGGACGCCCGCCTCTTGACACTGCTGCCACTGCTGCTGCTCTTTCTTCGGCCACTTCTCTTCCTCCGCGATGAGAAAAGCTCCCTGGCCCTGCTTCCAGCCCGGGACGTCCTCCTGGGGGGCTCTGCACCTGTTCCACCACCTTCCGGACTCTCAACTTGGCTCCTGCTTGGGGTTGGATCCCTCACCTTCTGAACTTTGGCCTCTGATGAAGAGGTGACCTCTGGTTCCTCGTGGCTTGGCGACATCCTGGGCATACCCTCTATCCCGTGCCGCCCCAGGACAGTCACACAGTGCCCATTCTCCCTTTCCTCTCCAGGCCTCCCCACCTGCGTGGCTTTGCTGAAGCCATTCTCCGTCTGCGTGGGGGCGTCCAGACTGTGCTTCTTCTTCTCCGACATGGTTCTCGTCCTGGTTTTGGCCACTTGGTAGATCCTGATGTAGACAAGCACCATGATGACGCAGGGGGCGAAGAAGGAGGCCACGCTGGACGAGAGAATGTACCAAGTCTCGTCATTCAGCTCGCACTGCGGCCGCTCAGAGGCGTCTGTCCGACTGTCGGCCGAAAGCAGTGGCGGTGATGAAATGGCAGCTGATATCAGCCACACTATGAGAATGACCACTTTCACGCGCCGTGGAGTCCGCTTCAGGTTGTACTCCACAGCTCGCGTCACAGACCAATACCTGTCCAGGCTAATGGCGCACAGGTGGACGATGGACGAGGTGCAGAAGAGCACATCCAGCGCTAGGTAGGCACCACACCAGGCGCTGCCAAACAGCCAGTAGCCCATTAACTCGTTGGCCAGTGAAAAGGGCATGACCAGGGTGGCCACCAGAATGTCCGCTGTGGCTAGCGACACCAGGAACAGGTTCTGTGGCGCTTTTAAAGCTCTGCTGGTCAGCACGGCGATGACCACCAGCACATTGCCCACCACAGTGAACAGGATGAGGAAAGTGACCAGCGCTGCGAGACCCGCTGCTGTGGCTGAGGAGTACGGAGCCCCTGTGCCCCAGGACGAGTTAGGAGGGCCGATGCCGCTCCCATTCAGCCCCTCCATCCCTTATCCTCCCTTACACATCGACTCCTTACCTTGGATACAGAGTGCGAAGCGCAAAAACCCGAAGATCTTCTCACATCAGGCAGCTCGTGCGCGCTCGGTGCGCCTGCCGTCTCCAACTCGCTCTGCTCTCGTTTTCTCCGCTTTCGTCCACCCGTTTTCCGGCCGAAACCCACCCTCTCGCCCTCGGATTGGGTGGGAGCAGGAGCTCACATGCTCTGATTGGTTAGCCGCATGCCGGCGAGTGCGACCGTGAGCCTGTCGGAGCGCGGCACGGCGGGGGCTTTTACCGGCTAACCCGAGCGCGGGAGGGAGGGCGGGGGTTGCCGGAATACGGTGGGAAAAGAGAAAGAGCGTCTCCAAAGCGCTCCTGATGAGAGAGACGGACAGTGAAAAACAGCGCTCTACTGAAACCGATCGACTGAAGCTCGCTGCAGACGGAGGTGCGGGACCCTTAAAGGCTGAGTTTGTACCACAGCACCGCCTCTGTGCTCTCCTCTCATCAGACAACGAAATGGAGAAACAGAAGCACTCTACCGGCACTCAGCCTCTCATTTTCAACTAAGTTATTATTCTTATTGTTATGTTAAATGTGTATGTGATGAGCTATTAGAATTTAAATTGAACGTGCACAGATCTCCCTAATAGGTTATGGATGAGTGGCGCCCTTTGATGAGAGTCGGGGGGTCTTTAATGCGGTCAGAAGAAGAAGAAGAGCTTTTTATTTGATTACTTTTTGCGTTGGATTGGATCCGTGCAAATTCATTCTTTCTGTTTATTTAACGTGTTCTTTGAACTTCTGATGAGCAAGAGCAAACAAACCCACACGCACGCGCACACGCTCACGCACATATATATAT
>JAILXH010136206.1:16401-43846 GCA_023558415.1 Piaractus mesopotamicus
TTTTATCATCATCAACATTACATATAAAAACACATATGACACATATAGGGTTAGATATCTATATTTATATCGCAATAGGGATTGGCAATATGGCCAAAATATGACAGTACTTCAAGACATTTTCATGTTACATGATATGCATCATGGTATTTAGTTTTCTGAGATTTAGTAAGTAGAAACAGACCAAGTAAAACCTTCAGTGCCACATAACAATATATAACTACACAACTATAAGAGTTTTTATTTAATGTTTTACAAATTACACAGCACTGATCCCATCCCATGATCGATCATCGAGGTACAAACAATATAAACGTACCCACGGTAACTGTGGTTTTAAGGTCCAACTGTGTATCTCACATAAATTAATATCTTTTTATAAGCTAATGTTATAAAATAGAACAATAAAATAAAAAGCCTGGTGATAAGACAGGGTGTGAGAAGTCAATACCACTTAAAAAATATGACTGCAATGGAAAATGGTTCAATTATATTCCCGAACTAAAGGTATTAAAGAGATACCCACAATATTCTCAGAAAAGCGTATTGAGGTGACAACGATAAAATACTGTCATATTGCCCACTCCTGGTTCCTATCACCACCACTGCTAAGAAATCTGAGTCAGTAAGTTTGTCTACTGTGAACCATTTCACATCAAACCACTCTGAATGACTTTTCTGTATCAATTATGCAGAAATTTTGAAAAATTAGTGGAATTTCCTTTTATTAGTGCATAGCTGCTGCAGATTTAGAAAATACATAAACCATAACAAAAACAGTAAAATTACAAACGCTATTCTAAAATACACACTAACAGGTTCTTTACTATGCTCACCATGCTATACTTTGAAAGCCAGTTCGTTTCTATTTTCAAATTATTATTAGCCGTTGCAGTTAAATAATCTGGGGGTGCTGCAGCCCCCTCAGCACTCTCACTTCCCGTATCCCTGAAAAGGCGTGTGTGGGCTGTGAGCAGGTGGTCATGCCATGATCAGACACTTTATACTCCTAAACTCGTTCTGAAGTCTCTCTGGTTCCTGCAGAGCCCTTTCTCTTACATGCCTGGAAAATTAGAGAGCACGCTCCCTGAAATACGCAGCCTACTGTGTGTGCCGTTGAGCCCTGCAGCACAGCAGGGATTTAAAGCAGACACGACAGGAGGGAACACACACCTATGGGGAATTTAAGTTTCCTTTGGTCTACAGCAATATCATGCGCCCCAGGGGTTGTATGGACACTGGAGGCCAAAGGCATGTATGTGAGAAGGCGCAGTGCAAAGCGTGCCATGATATCTGCCTCTTAAATCAATGTTCAATTTACTAAAGCTGTAGCTAATCATGCAAAATGCGCAGAGCCCCGCCTACTTACTAAAGCTCTGTGCTTGTGACGTGGGGGACTTGTTGAGATGTAAACAGAGTGGTTTTACATGAAATGGTTAATTGTAGAGTTTTAAATTTAAATTTACTGACTTAGATTTCTTTACAGCAGCGCTGATAGGAACCAGGGGTCACCATGACTACAACACAAATATAGCCATTTTATTTGTTATCCAAAATGACCAGCGAGCTACACTTTGGACAGTTCAGACATCTGGTTCCTATCACCATCATTGTAAACAATTCTGACCCTCTAAGTGTCTGTACACTAAAACATTTTTGAAATAAAAAATTTAATCAACAAGCTTGGGACAAAATAAACTGCACAGCAAGAGCGGTGTTAACAAAAGTTGTTTCCCATCACGACATTGTGGTTGAGCGCATAAACTTGTTAAACACTAACAGAAAGTCAGTACTAGTGGAGTAAATAGTGCTGAAATTGTGTTATTCTGTTGCAATAGTGTTATTCTGCTAGTACAAAATCTTTCAGCACCTGATCAAGGCCTATGCCTCCTCTATGCCACTATAAACCCTGCCATTGTTGAAGGTAATCTTCAAACAACATGCCTTTGAGACACTAGTCTACCACTTTTTTACACATTGGAAAAAAATTTGTTACATCAACATGATTTTAATGACTTTTAATTTACAAGTCTTTGGCAATAATTGTATGTAATGTATTATATTTATCTGTGGAAAAGATGTACATCAATTCAATTCACTTTTTTTTCGACGTCCCTGCCGAAACTGAAGTAAATCTAAAGGAATATGCAATTATTTGCAAGATCCCTGGCCATTTGTGCACAATCCTCTCTCAAAAGCCTACACATGAAGGAAAGAAATGCACTTGGCATTTTTCCATTAATTGCATGTGAACTGTGCGTTTAGGCTCATACGCTGGTTTCATGAACAACAAGCACACTTTTCTGGGCAGAATGTGTTCTGAAACCTGGCACTAAAGACCTGGCCCTGAGATCTTCAGTTGTTAACTGCAGAACTCACAGTAATATCTGGCAGGCCCTGATGTGAAGATGAAAAAGATATTTAGAGGAAAATGAAAAGCATCTTTCATCGAGAAAATAAACAAAAACAGTCGTGCCTCTGTGCACGCCTACAGAGTCATTGCTCATCAGAACCAAGCCCAGGTCAAAACTGGCTTGTACACAGCTCTTGGAAAGACCCACATCAATTTACACCAGGCGCCTCCGCCTTCAGGTGTTTGGAGGCAATGTGCAGCGGATGGCAGCACCTGTGAGCGGACGCATCATTACAGCCCACAGTGCTTGATACAAAAAAGGGATGATTCTTGATTTTACTGATCTTTTTAATGATATACCGTGGTATAAAACCCAATGATTAAAAAGTGACTGTAAACAGCCTACTGCTACAGTCTCACTGCAAATCATGCATCACAACATCCTATACACTATATGCCCAAAAGTATGTGGACACCTGACCATCACACCTATATTTTAGACATAGTGCTCAGTAAACAATGTATGGTATGAATGTTAATCAAGCGTTCAGTCCAAGTAAACAACGGTATGAATGTTAGTTGGACATCTCATCCCAAACCTCATGGGTATTATTCCTGATTAATATTGGTTAATAAATTATTTCCTTCCAAAATCTTCTCTACTAGTAGCTCTCAAACCAGTCGTCAGGGCCCCCAGATAGTCCACATTTCTGCTCTAGCCCAGCTACAAACTCACAGGGACAGAGCAAAAATAGAGGGTGGGGGGACAACTGGTGTGCAACATTTTGTGGACCATCAATTTTATTTCTACTGTAAGCTAACTGAGGCCTACAAAGCAGGGGAAGTGTATAAAAAGATAACCAAGCATTCCGACTCACAGTTTCCACTGTCTGAAATGTCATTAAGAAATGGCAGTTAAGGGGAACTGTGGGCAAATCACTAAGAAATGACTAAGAGCCATTTGCATGCTGGCCGAATATGATATAAGACAGCAAAGGACCTGTAGGAACGTTTAGCTGACACAGGACTGGTGGTGCACTGCTCTACTGCGCAGCACTGCTTGCTAAAACATGACCTGCATGGAAGGATGTATGCAAAGCAACATGTAGATAAGTCAGAGGCATTTTAGAAACAAGTAGAAACTAAATTCTCCGGCCACAATCGCCAAAGGTACCTTTAGAGAAAAAGCCTGTGGAACAGGAAACCAATTTTCCACTAAATATCAGCAAATTCTTGAAACTTGCGCGTAAGCTTTTGGAAGGGCCCCTTACAGCCCCCTGATTTGAACATCAGTGAAAATCAGTGGGTAGATCTTCAACATGCTGTGCATGTAAGACAGCCCAGGAATGTCACAGTACTAGAAGTGCTCTGGAAGAAAGAGTGGGTGAAAAAGTCCTAACTCTTAGCTGGTTAGAAAAAAAAAGTGTTTGCAAGCTGTGGTATCTACCAAAAGGGGTCTTACTAAGTACTGACTTAGCAGGGTGTCCTAACTTTTGCACATGCCATCTCCAACACAAACGGGAGGATAGCTGGCTTCCCCTATAATTTAAGGGCAGTGTAGTGCTGGCTTTGATGCATCCATTTGATTCCTAATATGGTCAGGTTTTAGGTTTGTAGCCTGTGGGATGTTCCATCAAACTTTAAAGGTGTTTAAATAGAGAAAGATCCTTTGGCAAGTCAGTTCAACCTACATGGCTGCACAGACACACACACTGACAACCCCCACATCATTACCAAACCCAGTCAGCCTCAAATAAACTCATGCAAGTCTCCAGAGGCTGACTGCATTCACTGTACTGCAATGATCTAAACTTTTCTTGACAATGATTTGGAGAATTGCATTAGCTGATGAACAAACTTAATGACCAAAAAGTTAAAGTGTTTCATAACCAAACCAAATGTTCAGCGTCGTCAGTATAAGCCGAAACCCCCCCCTTCACAGACACACACACACACTATGATGTCTAAGTTTCATAAGCTGGCTCCATTTCTCTCACTCTATTACTCAGAGTTGAGCATCACACTAATAGGAGGCTGCTATTATTATGAAAATTATACAGCACTTCAATGATACTAATCATCTATAATACGGTGGGGCCTTTTTAAATGGCGAAGAGAGAATTAGAACCCTAAATTTGGCCTCAAGTCCACATGCTTCCCTACTCTTTATGGAGAGTGATCAACAATGCTACACGAATAATAAAGTCTTATTTTAAGTTGTTCAGATGCAAATACACTGCAAAAAATGATAATCAAGTGAAAGCATTTTAAAAGGATACAATATATGTAATACTTCTCATTATGAGATTGTAATAAAAATATTAGATTATTTAAGCTATTTCAAGATGTTTTTAGTTATTCTAAGTAAATCTAGTTGTTTTAAAGTGAAGTAATCAGATGATTTTGTTTGCACTAAGAAACAATGCTTGAAATAAAATAATAAAGTAAATTGTGCAGAAATAGTTTGAATAAAGTTATACTTGCAACATAGAGTAGTAGATGCATTACTTACATCAGATGCTTTCACTTTCCTTTATTATGTGTAGTGATTTTTTTCAGTGTACAGTACTATGCAGAAGTCAGAGAGCACCCTTCATTTTGTTCATTTCCAGTCAAAACAGCCATTACATACAAGCCATACAAGTTTAAGAAAGAAAACTTGCTTTCGGTATTTCTAAGAAATCTGCAGAGATATTTTTCCACACATTTAAAGTTCAGTCTTAGAAGTTGGTTGCATTTTCTGCTTCTCACAATACAATTAATTTCCAGCACGTTCAGTAAGTTGATGTCTGCACTCTGGGGTGGTCAGCCCACTGTTCTGAAAACACCAGCAGCTTCTTTGTGTGCGTTTTTTGGTCTCTTTAAATGTTTTGGTCTTCCAGGTCTTGCAGGTGGTTGTTAGGAGCCCCGTTTTGTTTGTATCTTTTATCATTTGTTGAACTCCAGTTATGGAAACTTCTACTTTTTCTCCTCTTTCCTTGTGCAAGTTGATTATCTTATATCTAACCTATTCAGAAATATCTCCTGAAAAATGAATAATTGTACTTACTGGCCATTTTACTGGAAATAAATTAAGGGTGATCTCTGACTTTTGCACAGTACTGTATATTAGCACTTCTTGAACAATATATCACTATAAGATCACTTTACGCATGCACAAATGCCTCAAAATAGGAGGAATAACGTTATAAGAATTTTAAACAATATTACCTATACTTCAGATGCCGGTGTGCATCATTTTTTTTTTAAACATTAGATCACTATTATTAGATCACAAGATTACTTTATACAAGTATACATGCCTTGAAATAGGCTGAACAATGTAATATAATCTTTTAACAATAATAAATAATAGACATGATGCTTACATTTGTGGTGATTTCATGTGGAGATACAATTTTTTGTAGCAGTTAATGTCACTGGCAAATCAGAAGAGTCAGTATAGGTGTGTGATTGCCACTTCTGGCTCCTACTCAGCCGAATTACTGCAGTGGACTTTATTACACTCCATCTTGGTTCTGCTGAGATGATTTGTATTGCACGTTATGAATCATACGTTTCTGTCAACTCCTCTCAGCGCTTTGTCTGAATAACGGCTCTGAGGGAACAAAGAGCTGGCACAAACCAGAAGCATGTGAATATGGGAAATCCACACACACACACACACACACGCATACACGAATGCGTCTCCACACAAAAGGCCACTCTCTCCCTCTCTCTCTCTCAGTGTCTAATAAAGCACTCTGGGTGAGGGATAATAGATCATGATGGTGGCGGCTGGCGCCGACGTTACTGATGTCCTCCCTCTGTGGAGGAAGAGCAGATAAATTAGAGCTTGATTGCGATTGCGTCACTGATTAACCTCCGTAGATAAACATCTTATTTAAAGCCCTTTAATGGCTCCAAAGCACCAAATAAATTCACAGATGCCGCGGGAACCAGCTCGACTTTCTAAGAAGAAAAAAGAAAAAAGAAAAAAAAGAAAAAGAAAAAAAAACACATTTCAAGGCTCCATATCACTAACAAATGTTGTGAGCTAAGCGATGGAACCTCAGGTGCAGCTTCTATTACAGACCCTTCACTCAAGTGCGGTTTTTAAGTACTTCGCTTTACTGCTGCCTCTGATTTAAAGCCACAATCAAGGTTGAGGGGTCAGTAATGGATACAGTTGGTCTGAGAGACAGAATAGCCCTGGATATGAGTTCTATGACAGGTACACACAAACAAACAATACAAAGACAAAAAAACACAAAAAAGCAAGAACTAGCCTCAGTATTGCTTCAAATGAGATCAGCCATGTGTACTTGGAGAGAGGCCACTGTTGTATTTACTGCAGGGGTGCCAAAACTTTGTCTTGGGGGGCCAAAACGTAACGTTTAAAGGGAGCCAAAAAGACCAAACAGCCAGACAGCAACTCAACTGCTCCATGTTTTCACACATTGCAAATATTATTGAAGAAAACCTTTAAATATTCCAGTGATTTCTTTACATACAAGACAAACTGCCTTTAAATTCGATGAAAAGTTCCTCACACTGGTGCTCTATAAGGGTGCATTTAAATCCTTAACATATTTAACATCGAGCCAAAAGATGTAAACAAAAGTCAAAAGTTTATGACTATTATTGACTTAGTACAATAACTGTGATAATGTCCACAGAACTTTCAGAATCACGCTGTTCTCTGTTCTATCTGGGCTTGTTGGTGTTATTTCTCTTGTTTTATCTGTCTTGTGATATTAGAGCAGTGATATTAGAGACTCCCTACGTTGCCTTGGCCTTGCACACAAAGTGGTGAAACCTTGAGTGGCTCAGGGCTTTACCAAAACAGAGAAACCTTGGCGCTTCAATACTAGGGCTGTCCAAGTTAATGCAAGAATAACGCAGGTTCTTTCTGGCCCTATGAATCACACGTAGTTCAAGCTGAAAATTGAATGCGAGTCACTCTGGCTTACAAGTGAATTGGATTGTATTAGAAGGCTCTCTATACTCTTTGAATAGGTAAATGATGGAAGCCTTGTGATTTCGAAACTTTGTCAGACTGCTCGCTTGACAACACTAAAGCTGTGTGTAGTTACTGTCAGGCTGAGTTTAGTTATCACCGGAGTACATTCACATGCAAGCCAAGCACACATATTACACCAACAGCGTTAGCCCCGCTAATATGTGACAGATCACACTCGACAGTGTTTGGCGGTACACAATGGATGCGTCAACCTCCAGCAAATTAATGGTAGCAACTGCTAAATGGATGGCTGCAACATTCAGATTTACACAGTGGCGGACGAAGGTCTGCACGACAAATTTGGATCGCTTCCAATGACTCAACCACAGCACCGTATCAAACAGCTTGTGTATCCTGTACACCACAGGATACATGAGCTGTATGAAACAGAGAGGCAAAACTAGCTAAGGGGTTGAAGCTAACTCCCTTACAATTAAGGTTTCTTTTATTTTTCTTTTGTTACAGTTACGTGAACTTGTTAAGTAAATCGGTATGAAGCATATTGTGTTCACTTGTCTTGATATAACGTCACTGCACTTAAAAATCTTTCATTGGGGTAAAATTTCAACAGATAACAAAATAAAATAAATTTGCAATCAATTGCAATGAAGTAAAAAGTTATGTGATTAATCGCAATTACATTTTATAACCACTTGATAACCCTATTCAGTACATAACATAATTGATGTGTGCCATCAAATGTGTGCATTGAGTATTTTATGATGACTTCAAACGTGCCTCATTTTAAAACTCGGAGCTTATGAAGAGATTATAAAACAAATGCATGTGGCGAAAAGCATCGGAAACTTGTCTTTTCTCGTTATGCAGAGGGGAGACAATGGTTTGTTCTGTCTTTGGTTCATTTGGACGTCTTTAATCTGTATTGCGATCATACTTCTAACAAAGCGCACCAGAGTTTGTTTTGAAGCAAAGACCAACCTGCTTAGTGGGGTCTCGGTCCACTTGTGTAGTGCGCACCAGAGTTTGAACAGCATCAACGTAATTGCTGCCTAAAAAAAGGGAAACTTGATATTGTGTTGATGTAACATTTTATTTATGTAGAAATTATGTGAACATTTTAATCCAGTAAATGTATTTTTTCAGTGTATGTACATATCTATCTAGAAACATTACATTTTAAAGAGCTCACTTGACATCTCTCAGGGACGGATGCATTTTAGCTCTATCAATAGTCAAGGCGGACAAGGTCTAAAGCTATAAAATCATCGAATGTATATATAAATATAATCTACTCGCACTGCTGAATTAATAGTGGGCAGCTCAATGGTCCTGCATCTGGGTCTCTTTCAGTAACTGAGATGTAAATGTCACATGGCTAAAGGCTAAGACAGGTGTAGATGCTGTGAGGCAAAGCCAAAGCTAAGCATAGTATGGGCAGTGGAGCTGCATGCAAATATAGGAGCCAGATTCATTTTAAACTTCATTTGAACAGAATTAGTAAGGCCTGAATTATAATATTGTCTGTATTCATTGTCCTATCAGCTGATCACAAAAACAATTGTCTTCAGTATTGACATAAAGGTCTCCTCAGTGAGTGGAGCAATACTGGCCAATACTGCTCACAAAAAAATCACAAAATCATCAAATCAGCCTCAGATTGTTGATTGGTCAATTTCTCCTCTAAGTCACTATTCACACTTTGCTGAATACATCTGGAACACTTGTGTTTGCACACAGGATTGATTCAGGCTTTGTTTGGGAAACAAGCTTATTATTACAGGTATCTTTTCACAACTTCTAAACTATGGATAATAATAAAAATAAGGAATAATAATAGATTCAACCCTATTACATAGGGATTAGTTCTAGAGACCACTCTCAGGCTCGAAAAAACATCTTTCACAGTCAGCCAATTATACCAAACTCTCTGGCAGCTCAAGTCTGAAAAAAGTCCTTACAATTAAGGGTATGGCATATGGCAAAAATATAACATCACAAAACTTTGTGAAAATACACAATATGTTATCATGTTTTTTCTGAGATTTATGAACAAGTTAGAATGGACAAATCATTATTTATTCATTTATTTTTTTACAAAAAAAAAAAAAAAAACTATGTAAGGCTGCACTATGTAAGTTTCTTTGTTAAACCTGAAAGAAGTAGCATTACTAAGTCAGGAGAATCAGGTCAAAGTAAGGCGTGTGGGCACTGCTTCAAGTCGCAAGTGTGAGTGTCGGGTTGGATTTCGAAGGAATTTTTCAGACCATGTGCTAATGTCACAAGTTCCAAAAGAAAGTGCGGCTCGATGTTTAGGTCGCAAATGCAAAATTAATGTTATACAAATGATGATATGATGACAATAGCAGATAATTCACTCATAGCCTTTCACCAAGTTTTCTTCTTTGAATGCGCTTTTAACCTACTTGCAATGATCAGATTCATCCACTCAGGGAAGGGGTCCGAAACACAACCCCTGGTACAAAATATTCTTACACATTTCCAACAGAGGTCTCCAAAAACCCAAAACTGAAAATGAAACAACTGAGAAAAAAACATACAGTATTGCAATTTATCAGCATAGACATCTGAAGTCGTTTTGTAGCAGGCAACATACCCATACAAGGAACTCTGGGTCTTTGTGGTAAAGTCCATTTTGTCCTGTGTACATTTTCCGCTGAATATCACTGGATCGTATATTATTAGGCCAGCAAGAGTCTGAAAATATGATTATTGCTACATGCAAGCTAACACTGCCGCACAGTGAATTGATCCCATAAGATCGGCAACTTCATCAAAAAACCTCACCCAAACCTACAAGCTTCGCTAAATTTGGTAGTTAAGTTGCTTTGGGAGCTAGTTGCTAATTAGTGTTATACAATAGAGCTCATGTTAATTTCAAGCAATGTCATAGCAATGCTCAGGAGCGTTAGCTTTCTTAAAGCAAGGGTTTAGCAAAATGCTTAACTCAGCTGGTCCAATTGACATTCAGGGGAAAACCGTACATAGGACAAAAACATCTCTAGAACATATCTAGAACACTTTTGTTTATTTTTAAAAATACCATTCTTTTTCCTCCACTGTGAAAACCCCCCCCCAAAAAAACGCTTAGACCCAGAGTTCCTTATATGGGCATGCAACTGACTATAAAATGACGCACTTCACAGGTCTATTACAGTAACTAGTCATATCGCTCAGCTTCCTTAAAGCTTGCAACACATTTTTCTTTTTTTGTGTTCAGTTAACCGTCTGCCTCTCAGCTCCTTGCTACACACTCAGAGTGAGAGTCTAGTGCTGCCCCTGTGTAACAAAAAGGGATGAAGATGAGGAGGAGCATTATTGAGAGGTTTAGGAGGAGGTCAGGTGAAGAAGACTGACGTTTTGAGCAGCAGAAGCTGTCTTCTTACCGAAATATGAAATATGTGAGGAAAAGGGCACCATTACTACCCACTCTGTCCCCCATCTCTATCCATTAGACTCAGTAAAGTCTCTGCCTAGCTTTGGACTGCTTAGTGCTCCAGCATGAGGAGGAATGGCCTGTTTGGGTCATCAGTCTCTCACCACGGCGTATTGAGCTGTTGTTCTAGAACAGAAAGAGCTGTACAGTACAAAAATAGAGAGCAAGCATTCAAGATAGACAGAAGGTGAAAGAGGGAGAATGATTGGAAAGGGAGAGAGAGTGAGAAAGAGTGACAGAGAGAGAGAGAATTGGGGAGAGAGAGACGCAGAGAGAGATACAAAGAGAAAGAGATGTGGAGAGAGAGAAAGAAAGTGTGACAGAGAAATAGAGAAAAATAGCGAGGAACAAGAGAAATTGAGCTAGACTGAAAAAATATAAATAAATAAATATTGAAACAAAAAAAAAAATATTTGTAGCCAACCTAACACGGCACATTAATCTACAGCGGAAACGGCTCTGGCAAGCAGTCCATTATGCTACATATGATTAAGTGGTCATTTCATTTAAAAACGGAGAGAGAAAGAAATAGCACGGAATGAGAAAAGAGTGACTAATGTTGAGAGCTGCTGGTGAGGGGGAGCTTATGGGAGCTGGCAGGGTGTGTGCAGGCAAAAGAGAGAAAGTGAGTGAGAGAGAGATATAGGGGAGAAGCGTGTGAAGGAGTTCTAGTACCTCTCTGCAGTACCTGCATGACACCAGTGCCACATACACCAGTCAATGCCTACAGGTGTACCACTTAAATCTCAATGAAAACCTGCAGTGCTAAAACTGTAAAAAGCATCTTAGACTCAAGCAGCATTCAAACTCGCCACGTAATGGCCTTCACGTTACTCATAATCTTACTGAACGGCTCAAAATCCATGCTCGCAGATGCACCCAATCCGCTCAGATTGTTCCAGGCAAATGCTGCCACTACAGACCCCTTTCAGACGCACAATACTGTGGGTAATGAAGAACCCGCGGACTTCCATTGGCATTCATTTACGCAGAAATGATGCCACCGCATCTGTCTCGACAGATGCATAAACTAGATTATCCCACTTGTATACAAGACTGGCTTGATACAGAAATTATGTTTTTTCCCATGGAGTTTAGCAGCTGAGTACTTCGTTGCATGTTTGGAACGACTGCAGAAAACCTGAATGGCTGTGGCGTGTTACATTTGAACTGGTTAAGTTTCACCTTCAAGCTCAAACTTGTGAAAATGTATGTTGGCTGCCTACCTCTCAGGTAACTTTCTACAGCTGATGCAATTCACAGTTTTGTACTCAGTAACTAGGGACATTCATAGCCAATAATATGCCATGAAATGTTTGATTACTAACTCTTAATGTCTGTTAAACTGTCAGTTCTGCTCTGCCTAATGGCGCATATAATGTCTAGCAAATTACCAAGCTAATTAAGTATTAAATAGAGCATATTATATGACAGCATTAAGATTGGAGGTTATCAGGGTTGAAAAAACTATGAAAAGAGTCAATATACACAAAAAACGTAAAAGTAGCCAAAGGAAACCGACATGACTCACTAAGGGGAAAAACATGGGCTCAAATAAGACATACATAAGCACTGCATTTATAAAGCAATAATTGAGTATTGATGATAAGCTTATCTCAATAAAAAAGTAATTGAACTAGAATGATGGACATTTGTTCCATGTTGCCAGACATGGCTGAATCTGAAATGGCTCTCTAGAATGCGCTTTAGAGTGCATTTTACACACTATGCAAGAACTGTGTCAAACAGCCAGCTATTTCAGATTTAGCCCATGACAGTACTTCAGAGTGTGAATGGAAAAAGGGTCTGGACAAAAGTGAGAGGACAGAAGGAAAAAAACAAAAAGGCTGATATACATGTAACATGATTACACAGCTTCTCCTCAGCTATGCCTGTGGGCTCAACTGAAAAAGCAGAGAGGCTGCAAGAGAAATGAGGCTGTAATTGAGTTGTATCCAGCAACACCCTGTGACGGCCACGCTCACACACACACCAGTGCCAACATTAGGCGCTCACATGTTCTCTCTCACGCGCAAATACGGACCTGGATTGCAGAGAATTCCAGCCTTCTTGTAAGCCAAGAGAAACCACTGCCAGCCAGTAAAACGTGTCAGTTTGATAATTCGTCTGGTGAAAAAAGGATACTTGGTTACAAATCGTCACTGTCTGATCAAAATATTTTATCTTCATTTTTATTGCTTGAAATTTCTTTTTACATGAAATGCCAGCTGCCGTTACACTGTGAGCATTTCATGATGAATGGACCAATATAAATGCTCCAAAATGAACAAAATCTCACTACACTGACATTCATTCAATCATGAGTTTTTTCTTGTCCTGCAAAGCTACCATTCTGGAGATGTTGTTCCAATAGTGACATTATATTAGGGGTGTAAAACTGCATCAGTGTATAGTGATGCATCAATCCAAAGGAGGTGGTTCAGCTGCATTGTTTCTGGAATGTTGTAAGCCATAATAATAATGTTCAATAATGTACACATTCATTTAAAATTTTTAGGCTGTTCATAAATGTCAAGAAAAAATGGCTGATGTCTTGTTTTTATTGTACATATATCAGTACAGAGTCATTCATTTTAGATTTGTGTATTTTTAAAAATAATTCAGAATCGGATTATTAATCGGAAATTAATTGGATTGAATCAAACTGAATTTGAGGTTTGATATACATTCAATTAAAAATGTACAGTCAAATCAGAAATGTACCCCCCTATTACATACAAGTTGTATCTCCAAGTCAAGGCATGTGAGAGATCCTGTTAGCGCTGCTGTCTGAAAGCTCCTCTTCAGTGTTTGGTCATTCAAGAACCTTAAGGTGCAGTGTGTAAGATTTAGAGAGATCTATTAGCAGGAATAATCTAGTATAACATACAATAATACCATTTTTTTTTAAATCTACATAAAGAGCGGATCCTTATCCAGCAGAGGCCTCCATATTGCGCCGCCATGTTTCTACAGTAGCCCAGAACAGACAAAGTGAGAAGTTTGAGATCCCAAATTATGACAAATGGAGGTTACTACTCATTATTCAGCTCAAGAAAAAAAAGTGGGGCTGAATCATCATCGTCACTGTAGGTTCTACTACGCCCTTCGAAAGGAAGCGTTGAGGGAGGGATATTCAGTTGGTTGCTAGATGCCACTAAATCTTACACAAATCACCTTTAATAAATTGTATCGACACATCGTGGCTTACTAACGAAAGCAAAGCGCCACACTTAAATCCAACATCTAAAAATGTGGCCTGCACATGATGGATTGTGGGTGATTTAAAGTCTCGAAGGATACACTAGCTGAGTCCTAATTCTGAGAAATGAACAGTGCATTTCTTGGCTACATTCAGAGGATCCTACAAAATGGAACAGCCTTCAGTGACTAACTATCTTCTTTGGCTAACAGACCCTTTTTTTTAAATCCAAGTTGAACGGTCAACCCACCTTTGGTGTTGGTCTTGCAGATGCACTCATTTACTGGTTTGTCAATCAGGGCCACCAAGCAGATGATGCAACAGTCATAGTAGAAAATCTAGAAGACCTGAAGGGCCTTTTAAGGACGGTTAAGGAGCAGAGTGAAAAGATGGAACTTCAGCTCAATATGAAGAAAACTAAGGTTATGACAACAGGAAATTCCTGTAACTTTACCATTAATGCAGAAGATGTGGACATGGTGGGCAGCTTTTGCCTACTCTGATTAATTATTAACAACAGAGGATCCAGCACTCAAGAAATACGACACACATTGGCACTCGGCAGGACTAGGGTGAAGGAGCCTGAAATGATCTTCAAAGGCAATTTGTCTCTACAAATAAAAAACATAATTGTCTAGGCTGTGGTCTTTTTTTATGGAAGCTGGACAACGAAAAAGCGAGATAAGAAAAATCTTTATGCATCTAAACTTCGGTACTGGTGAAGACTTTTGACACTACCTTCCAGAGACAAACAACGACAAATCCACAATCAAATCAACACTTACTTCTCAGATAACCAAACTCTAAAGCTATCTTATTTTGGACACATTCTGAGAAGAACCAATTCATTGGAAAAGGCCATTATCCCTGGAACAGTTGAATGTAAAAGAGGAAGAGGATGATGAGCTACAAGATGGATGGATGGATACGAAAAGTCATTCAGAAGCCTAATGAACCAAACAGATGACAGAAAATTCTATCTATACACTATCCATATGTTCGCCGGAGTTGGAATCGACTTAACTACACTTAATAATAATCATTTGAATTAACCTAAGTCTCCACTGTGGATCACAAATTTACCCCAGCATTCATTCATAACTGGCTCATAAATACTGCCAAGACAATAATGAACCTAACATTACTTGCAGCTGTCTACACTGTATACAGCTGTCTACATCAGCACTTAGAAATATCTGCGATGTACTAATGAATTCTGCGTGCACTGTAAATGTTTTATGAAGTCCTTAAGTAGGCACTTAAACTGAGTGAGTGTCTCCAAGCACTGCAAGTAGGATACAACACATACTGTACGAATGAGTATGCATGTGCACGGTTTGCTGATAAAGCACAGTCCAGTGTCAGCTGGCTCTGGGTGAATGTATGACAACAAAGGACAGATCAGTGGCTCTCTGAAGTTTCAGAGCCGCTCTGGTATCTGACATCATCTCCACTGACCCCGAGTTGCCATGGTGACCCAAACTCCCTCGGGCGTGTGCGTGAGAACCAATCAGAGAACAAATGCCAGCCATGTCACAGTAATGAGAGGCCTGGAGATTGCCCTAAACAACCTTCTCCACCTCCTGCGCGGCTCCTCACTAAACACATCCTCTGGGACAGGGACAACAGGGATTGGTCCCCAAAGGCCTATGAACAGACAAGACACAAAAGTCAGCAAAAACTGCTGGATTTCTTGTCTTCCTAGTTTCCATTCACTGTTTGCCATTTGTTTAACTAAAGTTCTCCTTCAAGCCACAGGAAAAGAAAAAAATTATCCTTCTATTTTCTGTAAAAAGTACCAGAGGATTGCTTTAAGAACCAAAGCTCCGTTGTGCCAGTGCCCTGCCAGTTCATTAAGACAGGCAAGAGAATGAAATGTACATTTCCCCCTTACTCCAATTGTCAGCCAGCCATGTTCAAAGTTTGCTTCTTCAGTTCTGCATTGGAACTACAAAGCTACTGCAATTAACAAGTAATCTTATACACCACTAATTAGCCCTGTGCAAAGTACATGCAATCATAACACATTTGCCTCAAAACGTTGGTTGTTACTGACACTTGAAAAAGTGGTTTCTGACACCCATAAGGTAGACAAAAATATGTTGCAATGCTAAAAAATGCCCGTCCACATGTATCCAGATATTTTTAACATGCACTTTTTCAGTCCCCACATGAAAATCATGCTTTTTGAAAATGCTTTCTAGGGTGGAGATTTCTGAAAACTGTTTTGAGTGTTTTCATATAACACATCATGCTGTTAACTTGCTTGTCTGTTGCAGTTTTTATTTACTGAGCATACAGAACTTGGCTGATGACTGGATTGATTGTGTGTGTTTGGTAATTTGGGGGTGATAATGTTTATAACTGAATTTAGCTTTACTTTTCATTAAACCATTGTGCAGAGGCATGAGAATGCAATCTTTTAAATGGGGCACTAACTTGATTGCAACTTTTTTGGCAGAAAAATCCCACTAAAAAAGCTTTTATTTTCTGACTGAAATTGGGCTTTAAATACGTGTAAGATTTCAAAGGTAGTCTGACAATCTGAAAGCCAAAGCTTACTGTGGTTGTAACACCTCGCTGTCATTTTGTTACAGTATCTTTGTAGTACTCTATATTTTGCGCATGCTCTCATTGTTCTTCTTAAGGCATGAAATGTTATAAGGTATTATTGCCTCCTACCAGGCTGACCTGCTTTTGTTAGCGTTTCTGAGTCATTTTTGTGGTCTTGTGAGGATGGCGAGATTTTCGAAAACACTGTTAATGGATGATGTGGATTAAAAAAAAAAAAAACGAAAAAGATTTTTAATATCCAGATACATGTGGACGGGGCCCCGAGTCTCAGGTATCATCGCTGACCTGTTTTTCATTAGAATACAATAATACGGATCTTTAACCTTACTCAGAGAAACCTGATACGGGATAGAGGACACCTGACTCATGTTTTCCTAGTATACTGACAAGAGAGATGAGCCACAATGGACATCCACAATGAAAATACACATATAACCGTGTGCTAGGCTTGCTGGTACGCTCTGTCCCATTTAAACCATATAATATGCTGCATGATTTTCCATACTGCTTTCATTCATAACTGTTTACAAATAAACAAGCATATAAAAGCACTGATTGCAGAAAGCGAAGTGTGGAGGAAAAATGTGAGGCTAATAATGAACTGTTTATCTCATTTTCTCTGGAAGGAGTCATCACAAACGCAGGCACCACTAGCCCACTCAGCTCATATATAGGCAGACATCTGGAAAGCAGTCATAATCATTCAAAGGCAAGAAAGCAATACCAATTTAGGGTTTTATCACATTTCTACTTGTTAAAAACATGATGTTGATATGAAATACATGAAAAAAAACATCACTGCAAGAAAAAAAGAAAAGAAAATATTATTACACACAACAATATTACAAGACATACTGATATTTACAGTGCCATAAAAACAGCATTGTCTTTGATATAATAATTCTGTTGAGAGTGACTGGCTTGAGGTGGTGGCTTGTAGTACATAAATCCAAACAGTTTTGGCCAAGTTAGAGTACCTTTGCATGTGCACGATCAGACGCTGGCGTAAATCCATCGTATCAGGCAGAGGATCCGAGTTCTTCCAGGTATGGCGTAGCTTATTCCAAGCACGAACTGGGCCCCTTATGTATCAAAGCATCTTGGAGCTCCCGGTGCAATCTGATACTGTATATAAATTCCATTCTGTATCACAGAGGAGAAAGCTGTACTGGCCTAAAGAACACTGCCATCGCTCTACTTTTCAGCATCAACACAAGGAAAAATATACAAATAAGCTAACAGAAATAAATAAAAAGAGTTCATCTATACTGGGGCAAGAAGACATACACTTTTAGTACAGTAAACAGGCTAAAATTAGTTTAAAATACACAAACAAATACAAAATACTGACAAATCAGGACATGCCTTTTGAAAGCGGAATTCCACAGATTTTTCTACATTTCTGCATAATCCAATCCCCGAAAGTCATTTCAGAGTGGTTTGGTGTGAAATGATGCACTGTAGGGAAACTTGTGGACATTTTATTTACTACTCAAGTAGTAGATCAGTCTTCCAACAGTCTTCTGTGTTTTTATATGTAATGTTTGTAATGGCAAAACAGTGACAAATCTGACAAATATGCTTTCTTGGGACACTATTTTGCCTTGCAAAGTCCTGTTTGTACCTCTCTACTTTGAATTTAATACTTTTTAAGTATATTGGAAAACTACCATGAAGCAACATCTCAGTAATCTTGCAGCATATTCTTAACCATTTCATTGTTTTCTGTCAGACAGCTAATGCTTTGGATGTGTAGTTCTTATCACCACTGCTGTGCACAATTCTGTTCCACTAGAACGGAGCATTTCACATCAAACCGTTCTGAATGATTTTGTTTACCTCTTCATGGTTTAGTTATCCAGAACTTTAAATAAATCACTGGAACTAACCTTTTAACCAGGATGCATCTACTATCTTAACCGTACTGTAACACATCCTATTTTATAATGCCACAAAAAGGTGAAAATGCCACCTCAAATGTACATAAATATCTAATAATCATAATTCTGATACTCATAAGGTAATTATATTCAGCTTAGAGTATTTACAAAAAGTTGTTTTAGGTTTTCACCCAATTTGTAAAAAAGATTTACCTAAAGGGCCCATACTATGGAAAAATTATGTTTTTCTCACTTTTTTGAAGTAAGTTTTATGTATGATGTAAACTTTGTTAAAGTTTCAAAATGTACCGTATGCTCCCCAGCCCACAGAGTCCACATGTGGGAACTAAGCTGCAAAAACAGCCTGTTTTTATTTTATTTTTTTTGTTTTGAGTTTTGCGATGTTACAATTACACAATTACATAAATCTGCCTATTCAGTCTACAGCAGATTCACACTGAAGCCCCACCCATTCACACTGAAGTTATAAGGAGTGTTACAGTTCAGACTACTTTCTGATTGAGGCACAACAGAGGGCAGCCAATCAGAACAGAGGTAAAAATGATCTAAAAAAGATAATTGAAAATGGTCACGTAAAATTTAATTATCACCGTTTTGCTACATAAAACGACAAACGCTATCATTAGTGCTTCGGGGAAAAAATAAAATACAAAAGAAAATGTAACATATGTACTTTGTAATAATGTACTTTGAAAACATCTTTATTTTTTTTATATTAAAACTGAGCCTAGGTTTATCCTATGGGCAGCAAGTGTGTGATATTTATTAGGGCTGATGTCACCTAACTGAGCCATGTGTTTGCAGCTTTGATGTGTGAGACGTGCAGTATTTGATTAAGGCAGAAGAGTTTCTGTGTGTGTGTTTCTGTATGTATTTGATTAAGGGAGAACGGCGTATGCGTGTGTATTTGATTAAAGCAGCGACACTGTGGAGATGCTGCAGGGAGCTGAGCGTGTGTGGTGACTCAGCTATAATCAACCATGTTCACACTGTCTGTGTCCACAGCTCTGACACTCATATTATCACACTCACACTCACCCACCCGCCCACACAATAAACCACACATTAGCGCACTCGCATAACTACACTACCCCCGCTAATGAACGTGGACCTTCGGCCATGGGGACGGACATTTACACCGCTGCCTCCGGTGTTCTCTCCAATGGTAATTTCACTCTCCGTATGGTCAACTTTGGCTCTGTGATGAGCTCACAGGCCTGTCCTGAGATGAATAGCAGAGTCAAAGTCATTCAGTGCAGGCTTTTAATGTCCAAAGTATTAGAAAGAGGAAAGATACTGTTGACCAGAGCAGCCCAACTTGACTGAAGAGAGACTTTTCCTACTGCCATCATTGTTTCTTTACTTCACTGCCTCTGAGCCTCTGAGCGATGTCATCACTATCATTGTGATGAAGAGTGATGGCATATTTATTATATCATTATGGTAAAGAATGATGATGTTCTGGTGGTGCACATCCTTTTTTCCATTGCTCCAATCTTTGAAGTCCTTCCTCCCGCCCTAGTGCATGCTGGGTACCCACTCTGTGTGCGGTCTCTGTCGCAGTGATATCAATCTGAGCGTACTTCGTAGAGGCTTTTCCTGGAGAGTGGAACACAAATAGTTAGAAATAGATAGTTATTATGAAAATATAATAATGTATTATATTTTAATATAAATTAAAATACAGTCAATCATAATATATATATGGAAATATAACAATATCTCCACTTATCTCCATATACACTGGTGTCCAAATTTTAGTTCTTTAGTTTTGCGTTGGAGGTTCATTGCTGATGTTGCTAATAAACACTAGTCACCCAAATCTTTTCTGTACATATCTTCAAAACTTCGCTCAAACTGCGCCAGGTGTTTATTAAGGTCGGGAAGACTTCTTGATGTGGTTTAGGACAAAATATGACTTACTGTGAACTATAAAAAGACAGTGTTGTGCCAAATTCTGACTCCCCTACAGAATCTGGGTTCCCCTTCCCGTGCATCTATGTCACACTGGCGTAGAGATGCTATGTTTGTGATTTCTGCTGTTTCTAATTATAAATATAGATCTTCAGTTTAAAATTTAAGATTAACAGTTTTTGGCTGAACGACTACATGAAAACCAATCCATTTCTCTAAGGCTATTTTACCCCAGTGTGCTCTATTTACTGTACTGTCAAACAGATAAAATAAAGTAAAATAAAATAATGGAATGTTTTATATATACTCTTCACCTTTAAAGAGGTGTACTTGTGCCAGTCCAGCAGAGCTGAGTCCAGCGGATAAAATCGCATGAAAACTGAGTCTTGCTTATCACCGATACGATGAATTAACCTTTCTCACATCAGCTAGCAATGATCCGTGAGTGTGACAAAGAGGAGCTGTTCCAGCACTGTCCCTCACCCCCTTGCTCCACTACTGCCGCTGGCACACCACAAGCACTGTGAAACCTTAGGCGCGTAGCCAAGGCAACAAATGGGGGGAATACAATTACAGATAAATGGATTCCAGTGATGCTTTTGGGTAGAGAGGGGAACACTTGCACAACATGGTGCACTTTTTCTGTGCTGGTTAAACTTTAAACACCTGAAAGTGACAGTCTGGAAAAAAAAACCTTTTACTTCCCCTTACCCAAAATGTGGTCAATAAACCGAGATATACTTGGTGTCTAAAGTTTGATTCTTTCATTTTGCAGTGGAGTTAAACTGAGACTGATGCAGTAAGTAATGGAAGCTTATATCAATTAGTAGCATGTAAACTGCATGCTTAAAACATACTTTTGAATTGTTCAGTAATCTCAAATAGACTTGTTCATGTGGTTTCTGACATTGTATGGCATCCATAGAAATGGACAAAAGTACAGTGCTTAACTTTAAACAGTAGTAGCAACCACCTTGAAGCCTGGATTTTGTCCATACTTTTGACCCATGCATATTTTCAGGAAAGGAAAAACTGCACATTTGATTTTCCACCAAACTGGCCCTTTAAGCTCTGCACTAAGTAGACCATAAGCCTTGTTGTGTTTAGTAAGCACTACTTCACATTGTTCTGAATGAGAATGGCTTTGCATGATTCAGCATTACTGTACAGCATTTGCTGCTGTACATAACACTACTTGCATTTAATTATGCATGAATCCTGGATGAGCACTCATCTAAATGAAAAAGCCTGAATGCGCTCAGATGACTCTGACATATGACAATTTGCTTTAGAGAGATTTTAGGAGGTCTGAATAGTAGCTCAAACCTGAAAGCATTTAAAATGATGAACTAGCTTGTGTTTTTGACTTGCATGACAGCTACTGTACTTTATTCAAAAGTTCTTTAAATTTAGGGTGCAGCTCTGTATCCCTTCCAGATATGAATCTGTGGGAAGTTAAAGGCAGTATGTCGAATGTATACTGCACAGGAGTTTCTGTTTTGAAACGCAGCAGTCCCTTGCATTTATTTGTGACACATTTTACTGCCGATATATCATTAGATGTCCTTTCAAGAAACATCAGATGCAATACAATATTAATGCTGAGTTTGTATTACTGTGAGAGCTTACTTAACATCAGTACCTTAGACTGTGATGCTGATTCAGCTTTTATTAGATAGACAGGTTAGCTGAGTAAAGATCAATGCCTCAAAAGCCAGATGATAAACAACTGATTACAGCCCAACCGGTACATTAGCACCAATATTACATTTAGGCTGATAAATCTAATAGTATTGAAAGATTTTACAAGAGTATTGAAAATTTGCAGATGGCTCGCCAAGAAGACCTATAACAAGCAGCCAGTCTAACAATTAGATTAGCAATTAATTGTTGATTTTTTTAATGTTTTTAAAGCTTTGTGGGTGGCACTGACAAGGTATATTATTCATACCGTAAAAATTATAGAAAAAATGTATCTTGATGCATACAGAGAGCAGCTGATTATTGGGCCTACTTCCAGCCTAAAGACTAAAAATACCAGCAGCTTAGGTGGCATTTAGTGATCTTCTCCACTTTAGTATGTGTGCCAGTTCTAAAAATCTCACGTTGCTTGAGTGGTGAGTCATCATTCTTACCCCTGATGGTGGTGCCGTGCTCCTGCAGCTCCAGCTCCATGTAGTGCAGCTGCTTTTTGGACGTTGGGCTGACAGGAATATTCACATATGTCACTGTGTCTCCTCTCGATCTATCCGTCACCCCAGAACCCTCTGGCGCGAACACAAACACTCCTGCAAACACACACATCAGCAAGATCTCAAAAATCCAAGTGATAAACTTTTAATGACCTCTAGGCCCCTGTGAATCAAAACATCCTGTTTTAGAATATGTTCTGTACAAATACAGGAGACTACTCTTGGGGCACAAATTGAGAAATGACTAGTGTAATGTTTTACACAGAATTCAGGCTTTAGAGACCTTGTGTTTTCAAGGACCACTAGTGAAAATGCTTATATTTTGCTTATATTTAATTCAATACAGTTTATTACAAATTACATTATCTGTATTACAGTTTGAGTGAAAAGGAGTCTTTGAAATATTTACATGAATTTCAGAATTTCTTAGTATTTAGTATGTCCCCCTTTTGCTTTAATGACTGTGTGCATACAAAGAAGCTAAATAAATAAAGAGTGTAAAAAGACAAAAAGACAGGGTGCAACCAAGCTGGCATGGCCTCCAAGTTTATTCAAAAGCCTCCGAAGAGCTGATCAAATCCAGCGAAGAGTGGTCTCAACATGAGCTTCAGAACTAGAAACTGCACAGAATCTTGAATATGTTTTCTTCGTTTTACTAATTTTAAAACTTTCTGTTGTTTATTTTCACATTTAAAGTGCCAGGAAACATTGTGTAAATAATTAAAAATGATTGTACAATATTAAAATTGATTGTTTCAAAAAACATTTAGCAAAGTTTGACTAAAAAAAAAAAAAAAAACAAGATCGAAATAAAGCATGGCTGAAAAACGCTTAACAGACCTATCTTGGAACTGTCTGGATGTGGCCCAAAATTCTCATGAGTGCACCTGATTGACAGCCCTCAGTCCACGACACCTAGCCTGCTATGCCCACTGAGGCAGAACTAAACACAACAACGCAGGCAAAGTGTGTATAAATAAGCAAAACTGGCTTTTATATAGTGACGTTTTTGAGAAGATAAGGTACTTATTCACTTCGCTGCTGGATGCGCATCCAGGAAATGCTGGCAGGTCTGGTTGGCCAAGCAAACGGGTGAATGGATGTTCTTGCTAGCTCTGTCATGCTTGCTAGATTACCTTTCTCTCAGCCAGTTTACCCATCTTGAACACAGAAAGATCATAGCGGAACACAGTTAAAACCATATCAGCCATCTGATTGGGGAGGACCTTATTAACATTAAGGAATGAGAATGTTGAACGGCCACTTATTGGACACTGGGAAGTTATTTACATCACATACCCTGTAAATGTACAATGTGTGCCCTCGTGAAAAAATCATTACTAGATAAAACTAATATACTAGATAAAATGACAAGTAAAATAATATTATAATATTCTTACAACAGTCTCAATTGACTAGAGGTAAGATTATTTCACTTGCCACAATACCACTTTTTGCAGTGAATTCAACTCCTCCAAGTCATGAGTTAAAACCAACAACAGTTTCAAAATGTATGGACTGTTACCAGCTATCCATGATTTAGCATGCCACTATACTGATGTTACTAGTGTAAATTAACATAATTAAAACCTAAAAAAAAAGGGCAAGCACTTTTAAAGAAAAATTAAACATCAAAAATGCCCGAATCCCTTTTGCCTTCAGATAACACAAATAGTTCTCAAAATGGCGAAGAACACAGAGTGCTAACTATACTGAGAGCTGACTGCCTGACAGCAGAAGGATCAATAAAAAGAAAAACAGAAACTCTTTTGATGCTTTCACTATGACATCTATACTAAGCCATTCAGTGGCAAAGTACACTTTGTAATTGAGCTGATCTCACAGTCTATTATGTTTTTGGCAGGTCATGTTCCAGAACATCTCAGAAGCTGCATTAGAAATAAACGGGGACTCTCATATCGGCACAGCGCACATTATGCAGGTAGGCAAAAAAGTGCGGTTCAAAGCTCATGTCTATGCCTCTACTGCAGAGCCAGTTATGTTACTGTCTGTATTCATATTGGAGTTTTACATGTATTCATGATAGCAAGCCCACTTGAAAGCTACATTTGCATAGTTTTCTCATCCACTACGCCAACAATAGCTGAGGCTAACCATAGCACAATACACTCTGTTTGTAGTGATCATGAGAACGTTTAAGCCGTGATGCATGAGTGCTGTGTAAGCTAATCAAAGTTACACAACGCTCGTCCTACGTGCCAAAGTTCTCTGTATGGACCCCAATTGGCCAGTAGGAGCAAGATAGGATGATCAGTTGCATTTTGCCCAGAGCAAAATTCATGCTTTTGTAATCTTGACCTGGACATCTTTAATATAAACTTATATTAGTTTTTATATTAATGGTAATATAATACCATTGGACTTAACCTTCCTATTCAATGAAGAGATCAGCTTTGTATATCTATTGTAAGATTGTGGAATGTACAGAATTTACTGTCCAGTGGACGCATAAAGTTGCCAGGAGAGCAAGGACAGACCTCGTTTGACCGTTGCCTGCTCTGCTCCCTTTCTGTATGAGTGATAGCGACGGTTCTTTGGTATGACAATGGAGGTGCTACATGGGCGGTGACTTATGGAACACATGGCAGCTGGGCAGCACCTACAGGTCTCATTTTAGGGCCTGACAAATACATCATTTGGTCAATGAAGTGAGCCAATTTTGTGGGAAAACACAATTCAGTTCATTTGATATGCTTTTGTTAAATAGGACAGACAAAGTACTTCAAACTTGCTCTTGCTTGAGAGTTCATTCTAATTATCTGTTTCAGGGTTATTAATTAAGACTTGGTGAGGTTTTGCTGTTTGTTTGAGTTTAAGAAATTAAGAACAGACTTAATTATGCCACACCAGCCGTTAACGCACTGTTTAACTAAAAATACTGGGGTCTATTGCTTAATTTTTGACTGAATGAAATTGGACTGATGAATATTACCAGTTATTAGAATTTTTACCAACTCAAAATCAGTATCAGTAAGAAAATTTTCGTAAGGGTCTGGTTCTAGTCTTTTTACTATTTTTCAGATTCAATTACGTTTACTGTACCAAACACACACACAGTATGCCTGTGCCCCAACATCCACACATAAATAACAATACAATTTTATCCTGTAACAGCCACAATTCATTTGAAGATCAGTTAAGGTGTTAAGCTCACTACCCTGAGGCCATTTTAATGACAAACTGTCCTGCTTCTCTAGACGTTAGAGCCATAAACAGTCCATAAGTGAAGAAATGGGCTGCATCCTTCCTATCCCCTATAGCCTCTGGGCATCCGATGCCTACTAAACAAGCACAGAAACACTTACACATGAAAAACTTACACATGCATGCACACACATACCGTACTGTACACATGTCAGAGGCCATTCAATTACTTACTGTGCAGTCAAAAAAGGCCATTATGTACAAGTTGTCTATTTTCCAACATCAGAAAATACATATTTAACAGAAAATTAGACAGAAGCCTCAACAAATCAATCTAATATTAAAATTTGCAGTATTTAGTGCGTTCACCCTTTGCTTTTACTACACCCTCCATTCTTTTCAGGAGACTTGCTTTAATTTTTACAAAGAAATCTGCAGGGATATTTTTCCCACAACTCCAAAGTTCAGTCTTAAGACCAATTTATAGTCCAGGTGAGTGTCGCTCAACAACAACAAAAAAACTGTGGCTGACTGAGGTCGCAGTGCCGTAGGCTTTCATAGTCCTGCGCCAGCGACAAAACGTCAGAATAGAACATCATCTGTCGTTTCTAGGAAAACTTGTATGACAGCGCAGCTTATGAAACAGTAGTGAAATTGCAACACTCTGGAAAACCAGAAACACTGCTTGGTTTCCACACGTGTGTTTCACTCACACGTTCCTTCCCATCACGCAGGTTTGCCAGATTCGCGGTTCTCCCAAAAATTCCAGTGAGTCTGAAAGTGCAGTGCAGGGGTGGATGTTACACAGCCACACACAGTTACCATGGCAACAACCCAGAACATAGAACTTTGAGTTTCTATCCAGTCAGAGTGTGTGACAACGTCTGCGACACCCTAGCAGACAAAAATTTTGTCTCTTTTACGTCATTTTTTTGTCGAGTGACACTTGTTGCCTGGATTATAAATTAGCCATTAGAAGTTGCATTTTCTGTTCTCATGATTCAAGTAACCCCAAACATCTCAAACTCCTGTTTTTGCTTATTTTCCTTTGACTTTATTTATGCAAGTGGAATATTTTTCCTTTAGAAATATCGTCTCAAAAATGAATAACTTACTTGACATTTTGACTGAAAATCATGTAATAACCGAACTGTACATAAATAAATGCTCCTATATTTTTTAAGATACAGTTTTAACATAAACATTAGTATAATTAAATCTATATTATATTAAGCCTGAACTTTACTATGAAGTATAACCTCAACTATAACCCTGAGCCTATTATTAACTCTTATCTAAGTCTAACCAAAACAGTAAATGTGAGCCTAAACCTAAAACCAAGTCTAAGCATAAAAAGCTCTTTTTTTAAACCATAGTTGTGACTATACAGACAAAGAAATATGAGTATGTCTAAAAGAAGCTCAGGAACTCCAGCACAATAAATCAAAGGTAAGCTTATCAGTCAGACAAGCGAGTGTATTCACATGCTGCATGAGTCTGTTGTTTACTGTGTTGTCTTCTGTTGAGACAGAGGAAACCTGTGGTCACTCACCTTCAGCCTCATGAGGGCTCCTCTGCTGTCCACAGCTGCCCATCAGCTCATATCTGCTCTTCTCATCCGACTAAAAGGGAGACGCATATGACTTTAACAAAATACTGTGTGCTGCATACATTTTCATCTCAATGCTTCACTATCAGCCTGAAAAAGAGGTGTTATTTATGGTACA
>JAILXH010136274.1:689-13354 GCA_023558415.1 Piaractus mesopotamicus
GCCATGCCAATCTTTGTGTGCCTTTGTTGTCTGGTGGCCGCCTTCATCTTTGTGTAATTCTCTGTCTGATGAAATGTGTTTAAAGAGATGAATTGGGATCGGAGGAGCCGTCCTGACATGATTATGAAGGATTCATCGGGAGCCATCTGCCATCGTTATGAAAGGGGGTGAGGGTGGGTTAGCCGAGAGAGCGTACAGAGACAGCAGACCTTCTGTTCAGCAGCCCTGCCACTAGCACACAATAGGCAGGCCTGTAGCACACAGAATTAAAGCGATATTCCAGCAAAAAGTCAAATTTACACACTTCCTCCCCCAAATATAGTCCGTCAGCCAAAGCCGTGTTTGCTTTCTGAAAGTTTGCTTCTTTAGTTTTGCACTGGTGCTATGAAGCTAATGAGGCTAACAAATAATGGAAGTTTATATCCACTCGTTACAGTTGTGTAAACTGCATATATGGTTTGTAGTTTCGACACAGTGTTAAGTGTTAACTAAGCCTGCCATAGTAAACAATGAGAGAAGGAGTCCCTCATATTCCCCCATATATAACATACAAACAGGGATTTTATGCACAAATTCATCAAAATGTACTGTAGATGTCAAGTTTATCTGCCATGTTTGACTCTCTCTCTTTTCACTACTTCTATTTATTATGATGAATATATTTTTATGTCTTTAGGTTGGTTCAAACAACATAGAACTGTATTGACTTAAATGTGTTGGCCCAGGTTATCAGACTTTTCAGCGACTTTTAAAATGAACCCCTCAGTCTGTTACACTTAACCCAATCTATAGACACTTAAAAATGATGGTTCTTCATGGGTTCTTTAGTAAAGAAAATAGTTCTATATAGAACCATGGGCATTCAAAGAACCATTTGTACGATTAAAGGGTTCTTTGCATCATGAAAGCATTCTTCAGACTGACGGAAAATGTGCGTGAATGAGCTATAGATGGTTCTATATAGAACCTTTTTGAAAAGGGCTCTATATAGCACCCAAAAGGGTTCTTCTATTGTTACAAGCTTGACATCGTAACAATAGAAGAACCCTTTTGGGTGCTATATAGAATGATTTACAAAAAGGTTCTATATAGAACCATCTATGCTACATTCTCCATTAATCTGAAGAACTCTTTAATGATGCACAGAACCCTTCAATCATGCAAAGGATGCTTTGAGTGTTTATGATTCTATGTAGAACCATTTTCTTTACTAAAGAACCCTTAAAAGAGCCATCTTTTTTAAGAGTGAATGAAAACGTTTTGAAAAGGGTTCCACTATTGTTACGACGTCAGGCTTGTTACAATAGAAGAACCCTTTTCAAAAAGGTTCTATACAAAACCATCTACAGTACATTCTCCATCAATCTGAAGAATCTTTCACGATACAAAGACCCCTTTAATCGTGCAAAGGTTTCTTTGAGTGGTTCTACATAGGACCATTTACTTTACTAAAGAGCCTTTGAAGAACCATCATTTTTAGGTGTGTAGGGTAAAGGAATCCTTTAAGGCCGACACAAAAAAATTGGCTTTGTCTTTTTATCTACAGTTTTGTGTAAATGATGTGATTTCCGAATGCTGTTGTTGGGTTTATGTAAAGATATACTAACCGAAAAGAGATCTTGATGTCATAACAATAGCAGAACCCTTTTTGGTGCTTTATAGAATCACATACAACACCTTTTCCATCAATCTGAAGAACGATTTCACAATGTAAAGAACCATGCAAAGGCATGCAAATAAATCTTTGAGTGTTCATGGCTCTATATGGAACCATTATCTTTAATAAAGAACCCTTGAAAGTGTATAACCAAAAAAAAGGAGTGATGTTTTTCCAAAAGCGAGGTAGTTTTCGTGCTTAAATAAAAGCAGTTTGTGCTTCTTAGTGGGCGGGTTAACACATTTGATTGACAAGCAGGTAAAGTCAAGGCAGTGGTTTGAGAGAATTCAAGACAGATGAAACCAATAACATGTAGAATCTGGCAGATAATGACCATTCTGATGTTACGAAAAGACATTAAACACAGAACACAATTGATATTGGACGACGTGGCTTAAATGTCATGAAGGTATTTGTTTAAATATCTATATTTAAGTATTCAAGTATTGAAATATCTGTAGATCATCTATAGGCTGCCATCCAAATAAAATGTGACTTAAAATTCTCTGGAGGGGCCGAGCCCCCCATGGTAAAACCCTAGAATCGCTCCTGCACTCTAAAATATCATATGAAAATCTGGTATGAACTGCCTTGTCATGATGTACCATTTCCTTTCTCACAAAGGCGAACGCTGGTCTCTTTAACGCTGCTTTAAGTGTGAAGTGGTGGAGATTTAGAGCGGACAGCAGCGCAGGTAGCGCCAGGACGAGGGCACAAATTGAATATACGCTCTATACGTCATGTTCACACACCAGTTGGAGAAATGTACGCAGCAGATGGGCAACATTGCTCATCAAAATGTCCAGTTGCCGTTCGAAGGGAAGGGACCGGAAATGAAGCCAGCATGCTCTGCCTCCGGTGGCACGGACTTCGCTATCATGTGTGAATATCAAACATTGTTTTGCTCACACTCGTACTTTCAGCACAACAGTGCTCTGCGAGTGTGTGGGTGCTGAGCTACAGCTTCAGCCAGCAAGTTCATCACATAGAGGGATTAATGTATCAGAGGAAAGCATTACACAACAGGAGATCACCCTTTTGATTGCATTAAATCTGTTTAGGAGCAGGATACAAGCAGAGTCATTTTCAGATTGCAGGAGGTGTTTTTTCCCACTGTTGCGTCTGAGTTGTACAGAAAGAGAAATTGGTGATATCCACAGTTACTATCTGCACACAAAGACTCTTCAGACTCTTTCACAAAACCAGTTTTGAGGTAAAAATGACAGATATTTGAAGAAGTGAATCATTAACTGTAGAACCAGAAGTAAAGCCTTATTAACATGAGAAGGCAGAAAATATTTGCCGCTTTTGCAGTAAAGACTGGGAAAACATGGCTGAGAACATGCGAGCAAAATGCAATGTTGCTGTTTTATGATGAAGGCCTCGCACGTGGGCTTAAATGTCAGTTTATATAGACTAAGGCCTCATCCACACATATCCGTATATTTTTGAAAACATCGTTTTTTTTCTCCATTTAAAAAAAAAATCAAATGCAAAAAAGATCTTCGAAAGTCTTTCCGTCTGCACGAGAATGCAAAAAACAATGCAACATTCATATGCGCATGTCAGCCCAGTAGGGTGAAATAAAGCCTTATTATATTCTATGTGAGCATGAATATTGTGCAAAATCTAAGCCCAGTCCCAAAGAGCACTCGCCATCCTGCCGTCCACAACTGTGCATGTATGTGAGATCCGTAAGGTGTCCCATGTCTTTTTTTGCTGTCCTCACAGCTTACTGTGTACTTTGGTCAGGACTGCACCGATGCAGACTCAGCAGCAACCTGTTCTAAATTCAATAAGATGCAGGAGAGGACCAATCAGAGTGGAGAAGTTTGTTTACAGCTGTGGGACCAACATGGTGCAGTAAAAAATTGTGATTTGTATTTGCATTTTTTTGCATTTGTTTATTAATTTAACTTGTCACCGAGCTGTTTTATGCATGTTATCTGAATTTAGACACTTCAGACAAGCAGATTAGCTCATAAAAAATGAGTATAGTGATATGACGTGTGTGTCACATGTAGAATCTGTACATAGACTCTGTCCCAAATGCACATTTAAACCAAGCACCACTGAGGTCGCTGGCCCTATACTGGATTCAAAGTCCAATTTCTGCCAGAAAATAAAAGCATAAAGAGCTATACATTGCCATGGCTATGCCACTATCTCTAAAACATCCACACAATTATCAAGTTATAGAGTTAGTTTTCTTTTTCTTTTCAAACGTTTTCAAACTTTGGTTAATGATCACCAAATCACATTTCTTTATAATCATTTTAGCACTATGATATAATGAAAAAGTTGATGAAAAATGATTAAGCTAAAGTTATAACCGTTACAAACCAGAATTGCCAAACACGGAATTGCCAGACAGTTGTCAACTGTATTTCATACAGTTTTGCATAATCAAAGATCAAAACACACTCAGCCATGAGGAAGTTAACAGTCTGATGTCAGCATTTTCATTTCGACAAGTTTTTAGTGACTTAAAATGCCATTTTCATGTGGACGGGAGGCAGAGAAAATACTATATTTTCAAAAATATCCAAATATGTGTGGAAGAGCCCAGTGTGCCTTTTTTCTTATTAGGCCTTTTTTTTAATTTTGGTTGGACTACGGGGAAAAAAACCTTCTCAAAAAAAAAAAAATAAAATAAAATAAAAATTACAGTCTTCAAATTTTTAAAGAATTAGGCAGAAAGAGAAATGAGTGATATCTATTTATATGAGGATATGGGCTCTTTTTTTAACTACATAAATTTATGAATTTATGTACTGCACAAGCCCCTTAATTCTGACCTTCCTTATTTCTTTAGTCACAGAGGTAGTGCAAAATATTGAAAGGTCAATGGTAGGCAGTGTACAGACCAGATTTTATTAAATCTAGCCATAATCATTAATTTAATTAATTTAATTTCGCCCTAGGGACACAGCTTCTTGTGGTTGCATTTGGCATACAGGACGTTAAATTCTTCACATTAAAAAGGATTTAAATCTCTTAAATTCCTTTACAATCTCTTGAATCTTAAATCCAACCAAGAAAGGTATGAAGGCCTGTACCATTAACCTGTTTAACTCTAAAGGTATTCCCACACTTTATTTCCCAATTTCTTATCTTGCACACTAGTTTCATAGTAGTGAATAATTTATAATAGTTATCAAATAAGAAGCCTAAATAAGTAACTATATGAGCCAATAGGATTCAAGAAGTTGAAGGGGAATTCCACTGATTTTTAAAATGTCTGCATAATTCAGCCACTGAAATGTAAACAGAGTCATTTAGAGTGGTTTGATGTAAAATGGTTCACCGTAGAGAAACTTATCAACTCAGATGTCTTTGCAGTGGTGATGATAGGAACCAGGATTCACTACATCTACAACACAAATATAGCAATTATATTTACTATCTAAAACCACCAGTGAACCTATGTGCGTGTTCTAAGTGTTCCACCATGAATGGATGGTTAGGCTAAAACTACTGTAAAACAATGCGTCAGGAATCAGGCAGCGTATTTGTAAATTTCTGTGAGGGAGCTTCAAGAGGCATTGAACATTTTGGATGTCTGGTTCCCATCGCCACCACTGTAAACAATTCTGACTCGGTAGGTTCTCTAGAAATGAGTATTTCACACCAAACCACACTGAATGACTTTGTTTACATCTTAAAATTTTAATTAGGCAGAAATTTGGAAAAACGAGTGGTAGCACATCCACCAAAAGGCATAATTTTCATAATTTTCTGTTCAAATTTTGTTTTTATCCTGTTGGTAAAACCCTTAGTAAAACATAACTGCCGCTTCACTTCTCCTCACCTTTTATGTGCGTATTGATTTGATGCAGCAGCCTCAAAAATCAGACTGCATTATGGAATTCGTGCTACTGCTGCAGACGGGTTGGCCGACCCGTCTACTGTGATCAGGCGAGCTGGGAGGTGATCTCATAACGCCCTGAGTGAAATGGTCAGAAATCTCTAGGCCGTCTTAACATCTTTATGACAGGCCGTTACAAAGATAAACCCGGGAGAGTCCGTGTAAAATAATCCCCGTCGCTCGCAGAGGAACTCCCTTCACCCCCGCTGCTTCAGCCGAATGCCTGTTTCATTCCCCCCCATTACAATCCTGCCATCACTTCCCATTGCAGGTCAAAGTTATGGTGCTTAATTATATGCCGCCTGCTCTCCGCTTCTAATAACCTGTCATTTGGGGGGAATTTGATGTCACACCATATTGTAGAGCTGTAATGGTGTCCGGCAGATCCACTGATGGGACGTTTTAGGACAATTATAGCGGATATTCAAATCGCAGGTGGGATATTGAGTGACCCACGGCTCTCTCACCCCCTCTCTTTCTCTGTGAAATGCACACGGCAGTTCTTGACCCTTTAATCCAGTGTGCTTGACTTTGACAAAATGAACGTCTCCACCGCTGAAATAGTTTAACTGTAGCCTGATCGCTTTTATTATCCGCCTAATCCAGATATCAGCTATTTCATCAGGGCGGAAGATATGCATATCATGAATTATTTTGACACGGGGACCTTTTAATTTTCGCCAGCGATATTTCATCTCACCAATCAGTGCCTAAAGTCAGCGACGCTGCACGGCTGGGCTGCGGAGGTGGCGCAGGACGGCGTTCCCCCCGATGGCTCCAAATCATCTGGGAGCTATAATGAGCTACAGCCACAATTATTATCAGCTCCTGTGCTCACGCATTTCATCAGCACAGCCGGGGGGGAGGAGGAGCAGGCCTGTAACACATCCACACCAACACGCAGCATCCTAATAACACAGAGGAACAGCAGGGAGGCGGACAGACTGGAGAGGAAGAGCCAAAGTGTCCCATGCCATACATTGTGTACTGTGCGTCTGCATGTACTAGACGTGTAATATATCTATATATTAGATTAAGTTACTATGTTATATATAGTAGTATGTAATGTGTATATGTAATAAAATAGGTATTGTGTGTGTTTGCGTGTACTATTAAATATCATATGTAGTATGTTACATTTAGTACGCTACTCTTTTTTTAGTGTCGTAAATAAAAGCAGAAAACATATCTATCGGAAACCTGCTGGGCTATTTTTCACACCTCCAAAGTTCAGTCATAAAAGTTGGTTGTATTTTCTGCTTCTCACAATCCAAGCAATCCCAAAGACATTCCGTGATGTTGAGGTCTGGACTCTAGGGTGGTCAGTCCATTGTTCTGAGAACATCAGTAGCTTCTTTGTTTGGTTTTTGGTCTATTTCCTTTTCTCAGCAAGGTCTTCTTTACAGCTGCACATCCTTTCAGACCCATAGTGTTCAGTTGTCTTCCTCAAGTGGAAGGATGGACAGAAGCACGTGTGGATTTGTTCAGATCTGAAGTAAGACTGGAGCATGATTTTCTCCTCTCTCTCTAAGATGAAAGCTTTTAATAATCAGTTTTGGAAACTCCTATTTTTTTCACTTATTTTAATTGGCTTTACCCTTCCTTATGCAAGTGTATTAACTTTTGGTAACACTTCACTACTACTGTAGGATGCTGTTCATAAGGCTACACGACGCCTATGTAAGCTTGTCATGACATAACCCTACATAAATGATTATTAATACTTATTCCAATAGGCATCATTCGCTATAAAGATTACATTTGCCAATTCTGATCAAAGTTATCTAAAGTAGTGTTTATGACAGACGATGCCTATTGGAGTAAGCATTTAAAAATAATTTGGCACCCCGGTAAAATGTTTAAGTATTAAAGGGTACTACCGTATCAACTGAATGACAAACGCAGCAGTTAAAATTAAGCTGAAAAATGCAGAACTGCATATATATATATATATATATATGAGAGACATAATTTGAAAATGTCGGTTTCCCTTTACATTGTTTTAAAATTTCATGAAGAACGGACCAAAACAAACAGCCCAAATTTACTTGGAAAAATGTCCGGTTCCATTGACTTACACTGAAATCCGCTGCATCTGTCATATACATATACATTTTATTCTTTTAAGTCATTTTGGACCTGTTCTTTTGCTCCATTTTTCATGAAATTCACACACAATCCATCTATCTATCTGTCTATATCTATCCATCTATCTATCTATCCTGTACGTAACAATACCATGCCAACCACTTAAAACGAAAACAGACATTCCCAAAAACTGTTTAACCTCAGTACCTATCAACCATTTTAATCACTCTATCCCTTTCAATCATTTTCAATGTCCTCAGTCCTGTAGAGAACATTTCCTCTGGAGTGTCAGATCACATCCCATCTCCACGGCCGGAACATAAGAGCCTGTGACCTTCTCACATCCCAGGTGCTGACCCCACATCTAAAGTGCATCATTAGAGCACATTACACAACAGCAGCGCGCTCTATCAGACCATAGGATAAAGAAAAATGTTTCAATTAAATCCCCACCCGGCTCCGGCGCCACAGACTGATTGCATCCGATCTCACCACTTTTACGTCCTCAAAAGTTATTTGACATAAATTACAGGTGTCACATCATTTTCCCCTGCACACTGGATGTAATTTACTGCTGATCCCATTGACTGCGAGTTGAACCTCAAATAAAACAGCTCGACTGCCCAAGACGCACCTTTCTCCCCTATCAGCCCACAATCAGTCCCGCTCTCACCACCACATTAACAATGCAAATAGTGGCCGCCGTACACATGACACATTTATGCACAAATATGCAAGACTGGCTGATATCTCCGAGAACCAGCGAGGGCTCTTTATCTGTTCCTCGGCTCATCTGAGGAGATGGAAGGCAAAACGAGTGGATATAGCCACAATATACGATAAATTAAAGCATGTTATTGAGGAATTCAAAGTATTATCAGGGCTGATTTGTTTCTGTGCCAGTGTTTTTGTATGCCTGCTGTCTGCGAAGTACTAAGAAGAGATTGGGATGGAAAAGTTTGGTGAAAAATGCTAACTTGCTAACAATAAATGCATAAGAAACTTATGAATTGCACAGCTTCACTGGCGGTGCTATTGTAAATCCATAAAAACACTGCAATGTAAAATGTGGCATGAGTTACACGTATGTTAAAGAGAAATTACACCAATTTTTTTTAAAACTTCTGCATAATTTAATCGTTAGGATGTAAACGAGGTCATTCAGTGTGGTTTAATGTAAAGTGTTTCATTCTGGAGAAACTTGCAGAGTCAGAACTGTTCACAGTGGTCTTGATAGGAACCAGACGTCTAAAGCAGTTAATGCCTCTAAAAGTTACCTCACAAAAAGTCACTGTTATGCCATAAGGTTTTGGTCTAAAACTGTATTTTTAAAAATGACAGAGACGTACATGCAGGGTGTTGTAAGACAAAATATAATATAACATTTTTTTTATTTACAACCATTTTATACATTTTTATAAACATTAAATCTGATGAAAACACAGAAGTTCACTGATTTTGACAGTAAATAGAAAAGAAACATTTGCATTGTACACATCATGACCCCTCGTTCCTATCACCGCCACTGTAACAAACAAACAAATGAATAAACAAATAAATAAATTCTAGGTCAGTAAGTTTCTCTACAGTGCACCATTTCACATCAAACTCTGAATGACTGTTTATTTCTCGGCGGTGACTGAGTTATGCAGACATTTCGAAAAAAAAAAATGAAAGAAATTCTCCTTTAGAAATTATACTGTATATTACGCTTTAATTTACATTATGAGCAGCGTCCTGTGAGCTGAAAGTTAATCCAACATTACACAGCTGTTGCGCTGAAGCCTTTTATGCTCTCTGTGTTAACCATCCATTCTGTTGGTGCAATGTGCTAAAGCTCTCTTCAAGCACCTATTTTGTATAGTCCATTTGGGAATTTCATAGCTGACTATCACCCCCTAGTGGTGGAAAGTGTAGAGCATTCACCGATCCTTTTGGGATGGGTCTTTGCTGACAGAAGAGCTCTCTTCAAGGAGTACTTCAGCATTTTTCAGTCTAAACTCAATCTGCTACATCTGTAACGTACGATTGGTCACCACTGATGAAAAATTTTTTTTGTACTTAGAAAAGAACAGAAAACCCATTGACTCGAAACTCAGCTAAAAAGGAAGCCTTTGAGCAGTTGCTGAATTATGGGAAAACATGTTTGAAATAATGAAAGTTTTAAATTTGAAACAATACACAATAACAATATAGGTTTTGTGATGCACAAACATTAGAGAATGTCTTACCAAAGCTGTTTTTTGGGAATTTTTGTCCAGCTTTTAAGCACTGAAGCAACATAGTGAGAAAGTACTTCCAGTTACTTTGACTTTCCTAAGGTTTTCTGGTATCTATGTGTAATCAGTCAGTCAAAAATTCTTCCCCTTGAAAACGTAGCCCCATCTTTGCCAAATACAAGCTTTACCAAGTACAAATAATAGCACTTTATTCATAGCCCCACCCCCAACCCTACATTTCAAGGCACCATGATGTTTGGGACATAGGGCTTCATGGGTGTGTTTATTTGCTTAATTTCTGCGAGTATTTATCATCTAGTCTTGATTCTAGGTCTTAGCTTTGGAGTCTGCTTTTGCTGTTTGAGGACTACATCATAAGAGAAACAAGAACAAAACAGTAAAAGACCTCGGCCAAACCTTAGGCCCACAAAATCAACTGCTTGGAACATTATTAAGAAGAAAGAGAGAACTGCTGAGCCTAGTAACCATAAAGAAACTAGCAGGCCAACAAACACCTCCACAGCTGATGACAGAAGAATTCTCACCATAATGAAGAAAAATTCTCACACACCTGTCTGACAGAAGACTGACGAACAGAAATACAGAGGCTACACTGCAAGATGCAAACCACTAGTCACAAAAATAGGATTGCCAGGTTACAGTTTGCTGCAAACTGCTTAAAAGAATCTGCAGAGTTCTGGAAACAGGTCTTGTGGACACATGAGACTGAGATTAACTTGTATTAGCCAAGAGCAAAGTGTGGAGGTGAAAAGGAACTGCTAAAGATTCCAAAGTACACCACCTTATCCGTAAAACATGGCGGTGGGAGTATTATGGCCTAGGCCTGTATGGTTGCCACAGGTACTGGCTCACTCATCTTCATTGATGATGTAACTGCTGATGTCGGTGGCAAAATGAATTCTAAGGTGTATATAAACATCTTATCAGCTCAAGTTCAGGAAAAATGACACCAAACTCCTGGGATGATACATTCCCCTGTTGTTCTTCATATAGACAAGAGACCACCCATGGACTGCCGCCATAACCTCTTCACTTGTTCAGTTAGTGTCTGATGCTTTTCAAGTTCAGAAGCCCACTGCTGCCCTGTGCCCCAGTACATTTAGCTTAAATGAAGCTTCTCTTTGGTTATTTTATCTCCATTACCTCATCATTTACTGCTAAAGCTTCCACAACATTTCTTTTTATTAGAATGTATTTTGCCAAGAATGTAGAAATATGTGTAAAAGCAGACAACTAATCATATAACTAGGCTAGGCTATTGAAAGTCATGTATGCACTCTTGTATGTCCTCTTTCAAATAATTATTAATAGGTATGCTCAGATGTCTACATAACCTTTTTTGCGCATTTACGTGTGGCCTGGCATGTTGATACTGATCTGATGGACAACAAAAACGTCTGCTTATTTTCCATGGTGAACACAGAAATGTTGTTAAATGCTCTTTGCTGTTCGAGCCATGGTGCTCTGGTTTGAACCCGGCCTCAGGAGTTCTGGATAAGAAAAAAAAGAGTTAAGTGTCTAGATTAAAACTCAAGCGCATCACAAGATGCTGACAAACTCTGGGCACTTTGACTGTGTAAATAATGTTATATGACCAGAATTCTACTCTTGTCCAGCAAACTGAATCATCCCCAAGCACAGTGACCAGCGCTACAAATTTCTAGTATGAAATATTATCTCTCAATGCCTTTGTCTGAACAATCCATGAAAATTTTTAAGGAAAATGTATGCTGTGCATAAATGTTTACTGATGGAATTCCGAAACGGCTCGATGGTATATGAGTATATAATAAGTATAAGGATATATTATAAATATGCTTGGTGTCAATAGGTTTTCTGTTCATTTGTAAGTACAGAGAAACGTATGCTGATAGGAGGAAAATGCTGCAGTATTCCTTTAACACTGACAGCCACAAAGAGCCAGTCACTCACCCCTCCTACTGTACTGGGCATATGGGCCCTCGCTCCATATGGGCACGGCATTCCGGCCATGAGCGGGTCTTCCAGGAGGCTGACCTATTTCACTGGCTGCTGGTGGGACCGCTCATGCACTTCCAGTCAGAGTGGAGGTGAAGGTGCAACTCTGCTGGAGGCCGTGGTGCTGTGGTGCAAGGAGAAGATTGATGGACTTCCCTCCAGCTGCTGGGCTGTTTGAGGTGCACACAGGCCTGTTCTTGGAAGGAGTTCCTCCTGCAGCCTCCCAACAAACAGGGCAGGACATGAGAGAAGTGGGGTTGGAGGTTTGTGTGCATTCTTAGCAACTTAAAGCATGGAAATAAATGATAACACTGACACTCCAGCATTTTTTTTAACCAATCTCTACCTGCCGCCTCCATAGCATACAGCTGATTACCATGAAATTTTTTTTTGACATTTTCTTGTATTTAGAAAAGAATAGAAAAACCCAGGCATTGGGCAGTTGCTGTGCAGTTTCAGTCTCAGCAGAGCCAATTTTTTGTTTTTTGCTATATACTGAAGACATTTGGGTTTGGAAATCAAACCAAGATCAAAACATGAATATGAGACATATTTTCAACTTTAATTTCCTGATATTTATATCGAGATGTGTTAACCCCTTAAAATCTCAGGTTTATTACATACTAAGGCTTATTGTTAGTAACTACAGGGATTCCAGTACAAGCTGGTTGAACTATTATTTTTAGGTTATAAAAGTGTGTATTAAAAATTCAGGTGGGCCCTGGCCTTTTAAGGGGTTATACAACTTTACTAACTCTACTGCCACTTTAACTCTTTCCAATCTTAAAACCAATCAGTTACAGCCGAGTCCTCCCAACAAAAGCTGTTCCTAAAA
>JAILXH010136299.1:0-11293 GCA_023558415.1 Piaractus mesopotamicus
AGAGAGAGAGAGGGGGAGAGAGAGAGAGAGAGAGAGAGGGGGAGAGAGAGAGAGAAAGAGGGAGAGAGAGAGAAAAGAAAGACAGGCAGGACAAACACCCTAAGAGACTTGCTGTCAAAAGAAGCACTCAGGCACAATAAAAATGTCTTCCCTTACCTTGTAGGCAAAAGCTGCTACTGAGACAGATGAGAGGAAAAAAAACACTACTGGTTGCTTGCTGTCAACATACAGCTTTGTTTTCGCTCCGTAACAGGCAGTTAGACACTTACACTGCACCAAAAAGCTGAAGCTGGCTGCTTCTCGAAAGCAGTTTTTCCTGCTCTACAGCCCTGTCTGCTAAATAAGCGTGTGCGTTTCTGTGATGATAGCTCTCTTGGGGTTGTATTGGGTTCATATTCTCCTTGCCTCTTCCTGCTCCTCTGCCTGTCATATGACCCAGCATGACAGAACTGATTGGCTGGGAGGGGCAGGGAGGCTGTAAGCACTAAAATGACCACAGGCCATTTGGGGAGGGGTATGGAAAGAGGTGGAGTAACAGAGAGAGCTGCCAGCTGGAGAGGATCAGTGGCCTATGGCATACTGTGAACATCAAAAACACATGCAAACATGAGCACAAACACCATAATAATATAAAATGTTATATGCTCTCAGCACATAACATTTTGTATTCTCTGAACTGTTCTACCTAATTTTATGTTAATTCCATTGAAGAACATAAAAGCTAGACACCTGGGGAAAATGGAAATATATGATGTGCCCTGAATTCTCTGGATCCAGAGGACAGACACCGAGTACATGCCACACTTTCTACACAAAAGCAAGACGACAACTTTGTGACTCTTCTGCAATGATACCAACTAATAATAGGAATGAACAGAACGGATCAACTTACAACTTCAGCACTTATATACTGAGTACCTCCTACATTCAGTGTTTCAAACAGTTTGAAACACTTCACAAATTAAAAGCAGCATCATATTCACAATTTTAGATTTTAGATTTAGAGTCTCATGGATCTGTTCACATACATGTCTGATGACACATTTAATATTTTAAATAGTTCAATAAGTAATTGTGATCTGTCCAGCTGTGAAAAGCCTTATGTATTAACTCCATCATTAACAACCCTTAACTGAAAAAAAATGAAAAATGAAAATGAAGCAGTACATGTTCATAATCAAACTAGCATTCACAAAAATAAGGCCTATAAAACATAGCCTCCAAAAAGACTAATTTAAGTGCATAATTTGTTTACTGCATATTCAGCACAACAATGTTACATTAAATTGACCTTACTTTAACCCTCTGATACGCAAGTTCTGATTCACAGAAACATTTGTTTTTGTGTGTTGGTTTTTGTAACTCAAAGGCATCATAAAATGCTATTATGCTCACTTGCAGTTATACTTCACTGTACTGACACAGCATCTTTAAACTATTGCCTACATTGTGAATAATGAACCACTATAAAGTTACAATATGCTGTGCTGAAATTTCCACCTTGGAAATTAGCAAAAAGTCACCATTGTTATCCTCTTTTTTTTAAAACTTGATCCTGTCAAAGCAGTAATACTGTGTAAAAGCATCATTTCTATTACAAGAAAAAGAGTTCTATATAATTTCACCATTCATAACTCTTTAAGCCAGAAAAGAACCAAAAGTACAATTTGTTGCAACAAAACTGTAGAGTGTAGCAATAAATGATGTTTAAACTGTTGAAAGGCAAGGAAACAGCAGTGAGAGAGACACCTGACATCAAGCCAAAGTGGCATTATTTCCAGACAGACATTGCAACAGACTGATGAAACAAAGGCAAATGCCAACCAACCTCTTGGTCATGGTTTATTAGGACACTTCTTGTAATTTGATATGAGTGACCTTACAAAAGCGTTTACACACGTTTACACAAGCTACAACGTAATTTATTTGCATTTTAGAGCAACACTAATCCTATTCTAATCATTCTAAAGATCGAGAATCTCCACAGAGAGACTAGACAGTCTGTGCCAAGAAAAAAAGTTACCCAACAGATACTGATCCATGACAGAGTAGCAGACTAGTAAACTGGATGTCCAAGGTGTTAACGTAGCACTCACTGTAGCAGTTCCTGGTCGCTGAGTGCGGTAGACTGCAGAAGCTGAAGTATATGGGAAGATTCGGAGGAGCTGCTCAGGTCCCCATCCTTGCAGGTCTTAGCAGTCAGCTTATACAGGCTGGAGCAGCTGAGGGCCAACTCCAATGCATCCATCCAGCAACGACCTGCACAAAGAGGCAAAAGTCAGGGCTTGCATAACCCAAACAATCACTTTGTTTAATTATTTAGCAGGTACAGGAACTGTGTGCTACTACTACTACTACGCAAAAACAGCAATTATCTCTTGCTATGCAGCTACTTTACACCTGAGCACCTCATGGGTGCAAAATACAGAGATACAGAGACTCAAAGTGGTAGTTTCTCTGTCACCTCATGATGATCTTTGAACTATGCCACTTTTGGAAAATCAGGCCTGAGGCCAAAACTGCACAGCAGACACCAAACATGGGAGTATACAATTCATTTGTTACTACTGCATAAAACTTAGAAACAACACTTATTATTATGGCAAAGATATCCAAACAAATTTTGAAGTTTATCTCTAGAGTATCAACAAAAGTAAAGTCAACCTGTCATTATAAAATAATTAAAATACATATAAAACATATAAAAATTGTTTCTGGTTCTAAAATCTGACATATGGTCTTAAAATCACAGATATACAAACATGGGAACTCACCATCAGACTCAGACGCAGCTCTAAAGATCAGGTAATTACTAGGAAGAGGCTGTGTGATAGAGCCAACTGTCTCTCCTTTGGGGCCCTGGGATTAATTAATCAACCAATTAATTAACCAATCTTCCAATTAGCAAATCAATAGAATCAAATGGTCACACTTAATAAGGCATGCAATTTATTTTAATTTATTTAACCAGTGGGCCATTAAGTAGTCGTGATAAGATGATAGGTTTGATGAGTTAGCAGAGCAACACACATTATTAATAGATATAGACAGAACAGATATTGGCAACCATGTCTAACCTTCATGGCCCAGATGGACTTGTCTAAGGGGTGGTACAGTTTGAAGCAGAAGCCATCTTTCTTTGAAGGCCGCTCAATCAACTTGCAGGCGTTCAGAAGGATGGTGCCCACCCAGTGCTCAGAGCCTGGGGTTTTATAGATCAGGAGAACCCCAGGCTTCAGAGCACACCACAGCTTTGTCCAACTCTTCAGTGTACCCCGGATCTGAAGGACAAATACAAGAATGCCTGTACTGATTGAAACCCTGTGAAAGGGAACTTAAACAATGATGTGTTTTAATTACCATTAAACCAAGTATAATTTACTAAGCGTTAAAATACCTTCAACCAGTTTGACATAATGACCACACTGGGGTCTTTCAGAGCACTGAATAACTCTTTGGCTGCCCTCTTCTTTTCCTGGCGATAATTCTTTTTCTGAACCTGGAAAGAAATTTCAAATTGTACTGTATTCAGATGGATGAAGAGAGAGTCATGTATGTATAAACATTCATTACGAAAACACAGAACCACTAGGGGGAGCCAGAGGCATGGTGCTTTGAAATATCAACATAAGAAGAGGCTGCATCTGAATGCTGCATGTTTAAGATTCATTATTACATGCTGGTTTGAGTTCTGAGAAAGTGGCTTTTTACAAATTTTATCTTACGAAAGGGAGGAAATCTGGCAGGAAAAGCATCCTACCTTTAGAGATTCCTTTCTGGCCAGTTTTTCAGTGGGCGAGGAGCTGTCTTTGTCCAGACCTATGAACATCTTTGATTCTGACTGAACAATAGAAAGGGAGACATATAGAGTGAGTGAGACATACACATAGAAAGACAGAGCGTATTAAAGAGAAACAGAATTACACAAAACTGCTTCTACAGGCCAGCATCACTCTACCACTACCACTTACCTCTATGTTTAGACTCACCAGCCCAGTGATTACATGTTATACTGTAGCTGAAGCCATCTTTAACTACAGCATTTCCCTTTGAAACTGACCACAATAGCAGGCAGCTAAATTCAGCAGTTCCGTTCTGTCAGCTGTGGATGTCAGCTGAAGCTCAGAAAGCGAGATGAGGAGCATGGCTGCCTCCTTGGCCCAAAATTAGCTTCATAACTAGAGGACACTGGGAGCTGCGTCCAGAATAACAGCCTCAATGCTGTAACCTAATTTTTTGCTCCGCACTTACACAGATGACGTGTATAAATATTGCATTAGCTTTTCATCTTCAGTATATTTTGGTTTCATATATGATGTAACATACAGTGAGTGGTGTCAGGATTGCTCATCAGACAAACATAAGATTTGCTTTAAAAAAAAGGCTCAATTAGCTACAGTCAATTCAGCCTTAGGGTTGCCATTAATTCAGTTATACTGATGAGACAAAAATAATGATAATATGATATGATCACCATACCACCACAGTAATACAACATAGCATACAAAAGTAATACAAAAGCATGGGCCGAATGGTTGGACATATTCTCAGACATGCAAAATTTATGTACTACGGATGTGATCTGATTGCAAGAATGGATGGTGACTCACGGTACTGCCAGGAGACTGGGCTGGGCTGACCTCATCTCTCAGCAAGGGCAAACCGTTTCTTTCCGACTCACCTGCAAGACACACACATGCACGTACACACACACACCCACCCACACATGCAAAACATATCCGCTTCATGTATCCACAAGAGTAGCGAATAATCACTAGAGCTCTGAGACAGAGCCAAATTCATATGAATCAATACATGTATAATAGCTGTATTTAATCAGAATTGGTTTACTAAGTCAGATCTAGCACAGAGCACACTGGCCCAACAAGCAGCAAACATTCAAAATTTCCCAGTGGTTTTAGAATGTTTAGGAAAAGAACTGATAAACAAAATGAGTGTGAACATTCGAGATTAGTGTGAATGAGAGACAACATTCTAGTATAGCGTGAATGTGGAGAACATTCTAGATTAGTGTAAAGGAGAGACAACATTCTAGTATAGCGTGAATGTGGAGAACATTCTAGATTAGTGTAAAGGAGAGACAACATTCTAGTATAGCGTGAATGTGGAGAACATTCTAGAAATACTTAACTCTGACTTTGAATGGGACACGTTTTAGATCAGAGAGAATGAGGTGAGAACATTCTAGAACAGTATGAATGGGGCACAGCATTCTAAAACAGAGTGAATGGGGGAGGGAAGTCTAGAACAGCGTGAGCGAATGAGAACATTTTACAGTCTCAACAATCGCACACAGGTATGGCACACCTATCAGATGTTTGGGTTTGTTGGGCTGATATGCTCTGGCCTTTAGGGCGAACAACCATAACGATAAATATTCAATAATAAGGCTGTTCTCTGACACTGGGGAGGGGGTCAGTTTTGGTTTAAGAAGTGAAGCAGTGTGTGTGTGTTTTCGGTTGGACAGCGCTAACTGACTGTTTGCAAAATTTTGAGAAAGTCCCACCACTCTTAGTTATTGCTACTACTTTCGACAAACTTCCAGTAAAGGCTACCTGGAAGCATCCTTAATATATTTCTTCTAACAAACTTAATGTTCAGTAGTACAAAGTAAATTGTAGCACAATGAAAAAGTAAGAAAAGAAATTTGAAACATTTATCAATTAAAAATAAACTGGCTTTACAAGATGTTCGGTGCAAATGCGCATTTTTGAAAACTGACAAACATGCATGTTTACATATATTAAATCAGGTAAATCGTCTAGTCATTCAACATTAAAATGGTTTTCATGTACAACGAAGAGGTGTTAGTGATGGAAGCTATTCCTTCAGATAAGCTAATAATAAAGCTAACACAGGAGTTAGTCAGAGAAACTATATTTTTCAAGGGGGACTCTGTCTGTTTTACAAAGACTATCAGCAAATTATAATGAAACAATACAAAGAAAAGCATAAGTAGCATCTATATTTATCTTTACACATAATGTTTTAATCACATTTGTGAGCAGTGTACAGTCCTCTTCAGTCTGACTACTTTATGAAGCTATCAGCAGCTAAGAAAAGCTTACTAGTTAGCTAACTAATCTTTTTTCTGTTCAGTGATAGATATCATATAAAAACAATTTTTAGAAAAGATAAAGTTTATCTTACTTCAGAGCCAGCATAATTCTCTCTGTTAGTAGTTTTGGCATTACACATCCCTCAGTAACACTTTCACACAACTTCTTAGCCTAGTAATTCAAATTCAAATGACCGCTAGTGCTGTTCTCACTGTAGGTTTGTTCTCACCGTACAAGTTTTTATTTAGCTTGACAAAGGAGGGAGAGTTTAGGGAGAAATGTGATTGGCTGCCAATGACAGTTTTACAAGTGGTCAATTAAGGCCAGCAGTAGTGGATACCTGGGCTGAGCGGGTACAGCTCATTGTCCCCTCCGCAGGACAGGTTACGGGTGAGCATGCGTGGGTCAATCTTAGGAGGGGAGGTGGCCGTAGGACACAAAGAGAAGCGCCGACGGAACAAGTTCTCCTCCTTCATTCCTGCCAGCCTGACTGTCTGCAGAGAGGGACAGGCAAAAAGAGAGAGAAGGAGAAAGATATTATTTTATATATTTTCACACTGGTCTGAAATCACAACTGCCTATGCTTCCTAACACTTATCTACATCCCTTAATCTTTTCGTTATCTCTTCAGTACTGTTTTAGAAATACTATTTCACTGAGTCAATAAAGCAGCAAGACAGTATCCTTTTGTGTTGTCTATTTGTTTTCCTGTACGTGTCCATGCAAGCGTGCAGGTACACTGGTCACTGCCAGTACTAAATCTCTCATGTAGTAATTGTGCAACACAGAAATACATATAAAAATGGAAAAGAAAGTACAGAAAAAATACAGAAAATGTTGAAAAAAATACAGTTAATATAGAAAAAAACTGCTGATGGGAAAACCTATGCAAGCTTATTAAAGTGTCTGTTTTGCAATGTTTCAAAATCATTTACTGTCTGAAATGTGATGTCATTAGATATTTTAGCTTTAGTACCTTTTACTTATTATGATAGTAGTCAAACGTTTATGAGTCTGCTTAAATGACAGTGTTTGTGCATGTGAGTCAGGTTATTTCAGACGTCATTTCTGCTCTTGGAAAGGTGCTAAAAATAGCCCTTCTGCTGCAGTGAGGGTCTGAGGACGGGTGTGGGAGCCTCCAAGTCTTTCAGGTGCAGTGTTACAAAACCGCTCTCTGTTTCTCTCTCCTCTGCTTCCTCTCTGACACTGCAATAAGCCCCCACTGCTTGCATGCTGACTGGAAAGTCAGTGGACCAATCACAGATCAACAACACAGCTGGAAGGCGGGACAAAGAGGGATTACATGGATTCGATTGGCCCAGCATCTGGCTGCTCATCTGCTGAGAAGATTACATGGCTGTGAGCAGCAGGGAGGTGAAAAAACACCCTGACCAGACTAAACAAATGCACCATGTGGGAACCAAGTGGAAAAAACAGCCATGTTATGTAAAGAGGTTTTTCTGCCCATGCTGTGTGTATGCCACTGATGTGAGCTATCCCAGACAATGAAATCAAATGTGTTTTACAAGCATATTTACTGTGTGTGCCATTTTCACCTTTGTGCCAATAAATGTCAGTCAACTTGCAAAAGTAAAACCATATTTGTTGGCATACAACAACTTCTACTTCAATTTTAACATTGATGTCAATGGGAAACTGATTATGATCATCATGAATGTGTGGCTGTGTCTATTTCAAAGGTAGAGTTATAAGTTTAATTCCTTAATGCATCAGGCCTGTAAACAAGTCTAGTCTATGAGCAAGTACAGACCCCTAGGACTGTTTGTAGTCACCATTTTGTTGGTGTGGGTGTTTAACCTTACATTCCATTGCCCAGACGCAGTCGAGTAATCTTTATACAGGGTCTGGTAAATGAATGCAAGAGTCATGAAACTGAGCAATGAGACACTATGACAGGTAAACAGATACCAGTGGTGGTAGAGTGAGCACCGCTACACATTTTTCAATCTGATACCAAGACTAATTCCTTGACTTCGATAGTAGTTCCTAGAGAATACTTCTTTCTATTCTATCTTTCGAATTACAAACCCGAAAGTGGGTGTGGCTTAAACCCAAAAGGAATGTGATATGCTGGAAGTATACAGTGCTGTTAAAAAGCATTTGCCCTCTTCCTAATTTTCTATATTATCGCATATTTGTCACAGTCAATGATTTTACATTCGCAGTTCTCAAACCTTTTAGTCTAAGGCCCCCATTTTAGATAGTGAGTTAAAGGAGGACCAATTAGCGAAACCTTGTCTAGTCTGCTATCTTTCTCCACAGCTATCGCTGACAGAGCATGGTGCTGTTCTATGACATTACAGACAACTCATTAAGTGAGCATTGGGAGCCGTAAATTGTGATTGGTTGGCATGTGTATTAAATTTTAATAATGTGTAATAACATCTACAATTTTTAGACAGGGCAAGGCCTCTAATTCTTAAAATTGTTATATTGCATTTGAAGTTCTCTTTGTCTAACTGTTCTTAGTGACTGAAACAGGTGGAGCCTAGAAGAAGCACTGACGTTAATAACATGAATGCAAAATAAAATTTGGACAACCAATCAGCAGTCTAGATTTTGGAAGAAGCTTGCTTGCTGGCTCACAGACACTAATAAGACAGACTGCTTAGGTGTTGATATTTGGAATTTAATGATTTGGAATTTTTCAATATTGTACAGTATTGAAGTAATTCAGTCCATAAAAGTATTGAATTTCGATACCAAGCCCCATGGCGGATGCTCCTAATTTCTTCTTTAGTGACCCCCAACAATTTAAACCCCTCGCACTCAACCACCCATCCTCGGATCTCGTGGAAAAACAGAGCTTTATCCTGGCAGCTGACATCTTTAATCAGTTATTTTTTAACAAAGCAAAACGCTGAGACTGCACTACGAGCGGCAGTCACTTGGATCCTAGCTGACAAATCAAGGAGGTCTGCAAAAATATAATTTAAACATACACTGATCACTGTGTTGCTGTTTAAATCAGTTAAGATCCTAAAAATAGTACCAGTGTGTACATCTGATGCAGTATTTCACTAGATTTTTCTTAGTATGTTATTCCATTTCCTAAGCAAACAGAGAACAGCTTAACCCCTTTAATTCTGTTTACTTCATAAGGCTTATTGTTCAGTATCTACGTGGGAGACATTGTAAACTGGCTGAGTTATTCTATTAAGATCTATTAACGTTTATGGAGTTTTAAATCTTCAGCTAACCACCAGAACTACCAGTATAACAGCTAGTATTTATGAGCAACGTCAGAAAAAGGTTCAATTGTTTAAGCATAGGTATATGCATAGCCTAAGTCTCTCCTCCCTCCCCACCAAATTTACTATGGTCAGCAAGGTGCAAATGCCCCACAGAATATATACTGCTCTGTTTCAGAAGGTCCTGCATCAAATATAGACCTACCCTATATGAAAATGGTATATACTGGAATATGTTGTCAATATAATACAACATATAAATGAAATTAGGGCTGGGTATCAGCAGCAGGCTCACAACAAAATACGTAAAATGATAAAAGCATCATGATACAATATGCTACAATATGATAAAATACGACACAATATGATAAAATACGAAACAAAAACAGACCAGACGTCCAGCTGGCATTTTTCTGATCAATATTGATCTTAAAATTAGTTTTAAAACCTACAGTAATAATTAATGAATAAATAAGGTTGGAGGAAACGATAACGTCATTTTTTTATTACAAACTTGATCTTTTATTAACCTTACATGCTGAGGCATATTATACTAAAGGTGTGGTTCACAAGGCTGCAGCAGCATGAGTAGGGGAGATGTAGTCCCAACATAGATGTAGTCCCAATGTCCACATTTCATAAACATTTTAGTTACTGGCATTGTTATCGGCATCAGCTATGTACACTGAAAATTTTACAGAACTTAAATGCTAATGGCTAATCACAGCACACTATAAAGTAATAACTCACTATAAATATAAATGTTTATATTTGCCTGATAAATTTAAATCACAACAAACTGATTAATCAATTATTCGATATAATTGTTAGTGACAGCCCAACGGAAAAGCTTTATTACTATATTCCATTTTTATACGGGACTGTCTGTAGCAGACCTTGACAAGCATGCCGACATCTAAACATGACCAGCTGTCACCACACTTACAGCAACATCCACTGCAGCAACACATCTTAGTCCTCTCAAATCTTTCTCATCAAATCTCTGTTAAGAAGGAGACAGGGCACAAACCCAACACCTGCTTATGATGGCGGACAGCAGAAGGGGCATCTACAGCGCAGCCCATGCCCAGCCGGGGGCCAAGGCGAAGCCCTTTTGACCTCGACCCTCACAGCTTGCTGGCTCCAGCTGATTTCCAGCATAAGAGAGGATTAAAATCCACTTCTCACACCAGATTTGTGAACTGGCCAGCTGACCTAGTTTATTGCTGCTGGCACTGCTGTGGTGCAAAAACGTCAGCCAATCTGACGAGATGCCCTACACCATGTCGCAGCAATCATTTTTTCCATTCTGCACGTACATGCAAAGCCTCCATTCATGTGTGAAAGAAGGCCATACACACAAGTCTGTGCAGGCCTGATTCATTACCAAGCGGGAAATAAGTCACACAAAAGTCACGGTCAGTTAAAGAATGAGTTAAAGAATCAGTTATGAAGTTATGGAGAGCGACCTTTAAATGACACTACAAACATAAAATCAAGGACAAAGCTCTCTGGGGTCTCAGTAGCTGTTAAAAAGAAACTCTAAGATTTAGCATTAAAGACGCCAACGTTGTATCAGTGCTATAGTGTACAGAGCAATGATGTAAAAAGAAACTCAGCAAGATTTGGCATGTGGACTAAAAACAATAACATTAAATCGAGGGTATACCATATAAAGAGATAGGGAACAGAATTGGGCTAGTGGAAAAATATGACATGGGACTACAGGAGGTCAACTTCAAATTAAGTCTGATTCTTAGCAAAGTATATTCTGAGGTCTTTTATAGCTATGAGTAGAGACTATTTGGCTATTTTCGGTCTATTGCATGGGGAAAGTATGAAATTCCTCCTTCAGGTTCTTCTTAAACAGGTTCTAGCAAGGCTCTTGTATTCTCCTGCCCCACCAAAGACGTAGTCTGCCTTACGAACACCAATCAGTAGTTACAAGGTCTAGTCTGTTCTCTTATGCCCTCTGCTAAAATGGGCCATCAATGCCACACT
>JAILXH010136330.1:12503-25147 GCA_023558415.1 Piaractus mesopotamicus
TTAAGAGGAAAACAATATCAATTCGTTTAGAGCTCTACCTTTGTTACGACATGGAAAAAAACACATTCTCGATTAGTTTAATTCCATAGGTGCAGTTGAGTCTGAGCCAGCCATCCCTGCTCATCTCAAATCAAATGAAAAGCGATCAATGTGACATTAAAGAGAAAGAGAGACACACAGAGAGAGAGAGTTGGAACAACGCTGAGTGTGTAGAAGAGAGTGAGAGAGTAATATCCAAAAAAAACGGCAGAAGCATTCTAACGATTTTCAGTGCTGCCATTGGCATGGTTTAATGAAAAATAAGTTTTCATACAAAATTTTATTCTCAGCACTTCTGTCCCTTGTCCCATCAGCAGAGTGAAGCAACTGATATTTTTTGTAGGAGCTGCAATACTAGTCATCTCACTTTAGGGCCACTGATGTCTCCGTATCTGCAGTCAGAACTGTACTGATATTTTTTGTGAGAGCTGCCATACTAGAGCCAGTCATCTCACTTTAGGGCCATTGATGCCTCTGTAACTGCAGTAAGAACTGTATTATTACTGGGTGAGAAACAGTGACAGCTGTGGTTATTGTTCTGCTTGTTTTTTTAAGTTATTTCTCATCTCCAGCAGGTATGAGCTTAACAATGCAGCTGCATTTTTACAGAAGTGAAAAAACAACAATATGGCATTAACTACACTCTGAAGGATCCTTTTATGGTCACTGTGCTTGCCAAGAACTTTCTCTGAGCACTAATTTGTTACAGTGAAGACCTAAGAAGCAAAATGAAGAGGTCTTTTTGCCAAGGCATTGGACACTAGTTGAGTATAGACGACTTCGGCCTAGACTAAAACTGTTGTATTTGGTAAGAAAATATAGGCATCGCAGACTCATTTGGATTTGTATGCCCACATGAAAAATACAAACGTAAACTCTTCACATCTATTCACATACATCCACTCATATGTGGGCTTTGTTGGTGTATACCAGGGAGTTCTAAAGCCTGTCTATTGCTGCTGAATAGGTACTACAGTGTTTATTTTGCCCTTATGCCGTCAGACAGGGGCTTTGTGAAAGCATCATGACCTCTTCAAATCACCCAGGACTCAAACAGGAAAGAGAAAACACTTTGTAATAAATGTTTAGTAAAAGCTAAAACATGTTCACATGTATGAGTGTACTGGTCAAAATCCACGCATTTATGGGTATGTCTGTGTGAACAGTTTGCATGTGTGTGTAGGGTGGCCATATATCATATCTAGGGGTGGGCAAATTGGCAAAAATATAATATCATGAGACTTGAAAACATATCAATATTTTGGGCAACTATTTCTGTGAATACAACTTCTATAAGAAATTATGAATATCAAGTCTATAAGAAAGTATGAACACCTTTGTAACACGTTAGTGTCACGTATCCTTCAGGCTCTGAGGTCTCTAGGGACTCCATTTCCCAGAACCCCCAGGGGAATCACATGATTCTCAGCCCTCCGTCTCGCTCCAATCATGCTCTCTGTCGCCTGAATATTAACTGTTTTCACCTGTTCTCATATAATTAGTTTAGTATAAAGCCCGGGCTTTTAGTCTAGTCCAGGGCGAGGTATTGCTTCTTTTTCCAAGAGCTACTGAGCGGTCTTTTCTTCTATTGTGATTTTCCGTTTTTTTGACTCTGTTTGCTGTGTTTGACTTTTGCCCTTTTGCCTTTGCCCTTTGGACTTTGTTCGCCTTATGTTTGTTTTTCTGTGTTGTTTGTCTTTGCTGGATTCGACCTTTGCCTGTTTTTTGACCACGATTTTGGATCACGACTCAAACATTAAAGCCTCACTCTCCTTTTTTAACCGCAAGCGTCTGAGTTATTCTGCCACGTTACAATTAGAATGCATTCCTATGGCGTAAATAAACTTTCCTTTGGTCTAGAATATGCCTCACTTTACTTAGAGCTCATAAGCATTTTATACTTTATATACAGATATATACATTTTGTCACTTTGCTTAAAGCTTGCAAAGACATGTTACAGTACATTAAAATTACTATAAGCTATCATTCCACTCTAGATAAAAATAATTCATGAGTTGTTAAAAGAAATCATGGTGCGACTCAGCGTGTGTTTACGAGCAGCCAGGTTTGTTAGTCATGATATGCTATGCAAGCTGGGACTGAGTGTCTTTGGCATCAACGTTATACAGTGTTATGAACACTACATGTTTATATGTGTATTATTATGTACATTCTCATAGACATTTTTGTTTTTCTGAGTTTGATAAGTTGGAACACAAAAAAGCCTCAGAGGTGCCACACAAACAGTACTGTCAAAAATGATTAATACAATGAGGTTTTACGTTGTATGCTACAGTAAATCCAGTTCAACAGGACAAATTATACTCTCTTTGTAATGAAACAATGAAGTTGGTCACTTTTCTTTAAGTACTGACCATATCCATGATATTCTTAGCAAAATGTATTGCTATAAAATATCAATAAAATACTGATACAGTAAAATATCATGACATTGCTTTCTGTCTTAACGTTTATAACAGTTGGTAAAAGTTCATTTTGGTGTATTTATAAGAGGAAAAAAGACCAATCAGTACAATCAAAACAAGTGTCAGGTTTGTAAACTACTCTTTTAGTATAGAGTAGTACTCAGGAAACATGGGTCTTAAACTTTATTAATGGCAATTAAATACTATTAATTTCCGTGATACAGTGATGTCCCTGGAAAATATTGTGACACTAAATTTTATCAGTACCGCTCAGCACTATATGTGTATTTCTTTGTGAGTCTAAGGCTCACCAGGAGGCATCCATTGGTTTGCTGAAGGCTTTTCTTTGGTGTTGGCCTGCTCCCAGTCAAGGTCGTCATCTCGTCCCTGGCTGTAGCCACACGCGGCAAACGGCTTCTCGAAGTTGCAATCGCCTGTGACAAAAGGAAAGGGAATTTAGATTGCTGTAGCGTTTTCCATTAACTCGTCTCGCAAATGAATGAACACATAAATTATGTTCTCTCCCCCCCTTTTTTCCCCCTCCCGCCCTCCGCCTCGTTCCTTCCTCTAATCCTGGCGTTCATAATGCAATATGCCAAACAATGAGAGTGGCTTTAAGTGAGATGGAGAGAGGGATGGGTGCGCCAGATGCGCCGCAACATATATTACCATCATTAGGCGCGCGGCAGGCCAATTCCACAATGACAGAAATGAAGTGTCCAAACTCCATCATCGTTAAGCGTTGTGCTCCTGCCGCACCATCGGGCATAAATTTGATTCATTTTCGCGCCGGCATGTGACCAAACTTCCCTTGCCGATCATCTCACGTTTAGCTCTCATCTATCCTAATCCTTCCCGCGGGATGCACGCGTACGCACACATGAACACGCACACAAACAGACGCAGCTGCAGCCACTCGATGGGCCAACGGTGTTCAGCCACACATGATGCACTTAACTGTGTGAAGGTCCAGTGTTAGCGTAGCATTATTTTAATGACACCAGAGGGAAGCAAAGAACATGGTGGAAAAGGGCATTAGCTGGATGGCTGAAAACTTCAGGCAAGGCCAATATGGCCTGAGCATTCAGAAGAAAAGTGATAAGACTTAGGATCAGTTCCACAGAGACAACTGTGTAGTGGAAACTGTGACATAAATGGATTGCAAGACATGAAAGAGAAAAACTGATCTCATGTTGACGCTTTCATGCGTTGGATATGATCCCAGGGCTTGTATTAGAGCCCTACAAAAATATTGGTTGGCCTATATTTAGGTTTATCAAGTTTCTAACAAGAAAACAAACATCAAAAAAACATGCCGGTGTCTATCACAGCAATACAAGCTGGACTATGAAAAATGCATCCAAATCGATAAACCTAAACATCAGCCTGTGAACGAAACACAAAAATGCCTTTTCTATGAAGAGAAAAAAAATAGAAAAGTAAGTTAATTGCCAGAAACACAAAGTGTCCCTGATGTGAAGTACCACTCTTATGATACAAACCTACATCAGTGCAAATAGCTTGTGGCAAACCTTCTGCCTGCTAAATGTGAGTGAGTAAGTATGAGTGATGGTTCATTTTAGAGAAATTTTACTTTTCAGTGATGGTGACAGGAACAAGGGTTCCAATATATACACAAATATAGCCTTTTTCTTCACTCTCCAAAATGACCACTGAACCTACATGTCTTCTGAAGTTTTAAACATTATGTTGTAATGGTAAAATAATCGTACATCTGGAAAAAAAAACTTTTCTTGTGGACTGTTTTGCCTTAAATTGCCCTGAATGCACCACTCTGCCATGAATGCATTTTTAAAATGCCAAAGTTTTAAGCCTGCAAAATCTTTTCACAAAACTATGGCAAAACAACGTTTCAGGCCACAGGCAAAGAATTCATAATCACCTCATGTAGTAACTTTTTGTGAGGTAGCCTTCAGAGGCATTAAATGCTTGGTAGTCTGGTTCCTATCACCACTACTGACAACAAATCTGACTGCAAGTTTCTCTAGAATGGAGCACTTCACATCAAACTTTGAATGACTTTCTTTACATCTCAACCATTTCATTATGCTGATATGTTGAAAATTATGCGGAATTCTCCTTTAACATCTGTGTCACCAAATTGTCATATCAGTTAGTCCCAGGTTTGTACGTGTACATAATGAACTTTACCACTCCAACCAACATTTCTATCCACATATTTGGACCTTCTACAATGTATGTCCTTATGAACCTTGTTATTTGTCCTGTGTGTTCTATGTTTTTGTTTAGCATTAAACGCTATTCGTGCCATTCTTCTAAAACAAGAAAAATTCTGACGTATGCCTATGTATATTATTACTACATAATGCATTAGTGAATAAAATGATTTCTAATTTCAGTTTTGTAAATGAATAAGGATTCTCTCTCTGCATAGGCACGTTACTTGTTTACCACATAGAGATTAAGACCAGTTTTAATGGGGGAATTAGAACTCCTATGCAAAGATGATGATAATTTGGTCTTAAAACCACCCAGCGTACAGTACATGGCTGATTTCTTTGCCACACACAAAGGCTTGTCCAGGTTTATAAAATCATTTCACTGTAATTGAGATTCTCTGTTGAAAATGCTTTTAAAGGCAGAGCTTAGCTTAAACTGTGTACTTGAAGAAAAGGCCTCAGTGCAAGACACAAACAGAACCATTTGATGGCTTGTTGCAGAACTAGCATGATGGGCCATTACGGAAGTGCATCTTAAACCATAAACACGCAGAAGAGAGCAGGTGCAGGGATATGATTATTGCCACAATTTTAACCATGTCACTTAAGAATCCAGGGGAAGGCTTTTTCCCCTCGCAGCTACACGCTAAGTGCATTCTGAATGACCTTAAGATGGGCCTGAAAAATTGCATGCACTCCACAGCAAATGGAAAATAAAGGTGAAATGCATCAATATTTTAAGAAGCCACACACAAGCTCATAATAAATCTACGCAGAAGCAGCAACATGAGCGCATGCACCTCTCAGTCTTAGCCTTGCTCATGCACAGTACACGCACACACACGCGCACACACACACAGACACATTCATTCGCCCACGTTCACACACAAACACATGCACAGTAACACCTCCACCCCCTCTGTTCACTCACACACATGTACATACACACGCACACATACACACCACAGAATGCACGCATCAACTCAAAAAGTCAAAAAATGTGGAGCTTTTGCCCTCTCAGGGGTTTGTATTAAGTGTGTATCAGCATGCCAGGACTGATCCATCATCACCTCTGAAGCATAGCAGCTGCTGTAGTATACGTATGTTGCTCTCTGTGTGTTTGTGTGTGTGTGTGTGTGCGCGGGTGTGAGTGTGTGCGGGTGAACTGTGCTCTTTGTTTTTCTGCCTTCATCTGAGAGATGACATTTACAGCAAACAGCCAAATGAGTCTGCAAATGAGCCCCAGTCTGCTCTCTTGCTGTCACACACACACACACACACACACACACACACATAGACACACACACACAACGCAGAGCATCATTAACACTTGGCCTGTCTCTCCAACTAATGGCATTCTTCTGCTTTCGCGTAAGCATGTGAGTGTGAATTCAATGGGTGAAGGTATTTGTGTGTGTGTGTGTGTGTGTGTGTGTGTGTGCGCGCGTGCATACGTTCAAAAATCGTTACCTGGAAATAATTTACACCTTTGTCTAGGATTCGGTTTTCACACCCTTACTGTATGTGTTTTGGCTGGGTTTTAAAGGCAGGCTGTTCGTTGATTGCTGACTGATACCTCCCATTGTCTGCTTCCATATTCATGCGCTTACTATTCTCTGTTGATGTATTCTGGCCCCTTGTCTGCTTTGAAAGAGTGGATAGAGAGGGTGAAGATTTAGGAGGAGTCAGTGAAAAGAGAGAGATAATGCAGGTGAATGGCCCCATCTTCTTTTCTCACCGTGCTGTCGGGAGACATTGGAGGTGGCAATAGAAGCTCCTCTATCTGGCAGAGACATGCAGAAAGGTTACAGTTATGTTCTCTGGAATGTGGCACAAAACCCTTCCTGACTTTCATGCCAGCAAAGAGAACGCTTACGTTAGTCTAAACTGCTGCTTGCAATAATGCATTTTGTTAGTCATTACCGCCACTGATTCTAACTTCCAAACGAACTGGATATCAGTTAGTTGTGAATTTGAATCGGACGATTTTCACTCCTAAAATCTTATTAGCAACTTGCTGATTTATTTAGAAAATTTCACCGTATCTGTGCTGCGATTTTAAGGTGTACACAATGTGAGCCAGCTCAGTACAACGAAGCTGCATTTTTTTTTTTTTTTGCCATTCCTACATTGGCTGAAATTAATTAGAGATGGCATTTTAACTACATTTGCTATTGTTATATCTGATTTTTTCAACAAATAGCATTTAACTATGCCACTGAGAAACTGTTTTAAATTATAACGTGACAATCATGCAAAGCATCACTCTTTTTTCCCTATAACAACAGTCATCTCCCCAACCTCCTGACACAACCTGTACTAACATAAAGCATGGGATATTCCAGTAAGTTCATGATGTTTTAATTTGCATTAGCACTAAGCCAGTGGACATGTAACACTGTGTTTAATATATGCCAGTTTTGGTATTTAAAGTGTGAAGATGTAACATACTCTCTTCTTTGTATGGTGCAGTTTCACACGTAACAGATCTGTAAATATTTAAACTTGAAAATTATTTCTATTTTTTCCACTTTTCTATTTTTTTCTATTATTTCTATTTTCTATATACTAGTGGAGAAGCCTGTTAGCTCATTAGCTTGTTGGCAGTCTTTTGAGCATGTTGTTAACCAAAACTATGTTAATTCCTATGGTTTCGGGGTGTTTACTTCAAATACATACATTTCTTTCAATTGTGGATTCTCTGCAAAAACTGACCCCTTTTAGAGAGATCCTAGGACCCATATTTGGGCTATATTAATAAGGCACGTTATCTATGAAAATGTATTGCTTCTCTGAAAACTTGTCTGAAGTGTATGCACGTCTGTCAATCAGTCAAAAGTCACTGGTGGTAAAAAAAAAATCAGAATCAGAATTGGTTGTGACCAGTGCACATTCTATAGTGTTTTTTTGGTATGGTCATTATAAAATTAACAATGTAACAGTGCAATATATAACTGTAATATATAATTTACATTGTAATTCGCAAGAATGCTAGTGTATGATAGTGTTTCCACTACAGTGCATTACCCTCAACTGTGTACACTGTCCAATGCTACTGTAAAACAGGTGCCTTTATGGAGAACTAACATCAGATTTTGTAACTAAGATCATGAACAAGGAAGGAATCTAATCTCTGCCATGTGAATACCAGTGCTGGATAGCATCTCTCAAATCGACATCAAGTCTCTTGAACGCAAATGTTCAGTAACTAACTGAGCATCTGGCTGAAGACATAATTGTCAGTTTCGGGCCAGCTGTACATATTCTCCGCCACAGAGCTGCTAGCCAATCAAACTGAAACCTTCCCAAATTCTTTGTTAATATTTACTTGGCACTCTTCTATTGACAGTACGAACAGAACCAGTAACATTTCTCACAAGCAGTACACAATGATATTTAACACAAATACTTATACCAGTCAGTCTTTCTCAGCATCTGATCAGCTTAAAAAGTCCTGCACATCTTGGCATTGTGGCCTGTACCGGCCACCAATTGACCTATTTATGTCCCTCTTACTTATGCATTTACTGAATGTTGGTAAAATGCCAATGAAAGTAATGAAGTTTAGATTTTTTTTTTTTATTTCAGATTAAAGGTCTACTCAAGCTAGCCAAACAGTAAGCTCATCAAAACCAGGCAGGCTGGAAATGACAACAATTTTACCACCAATTATTATATACTTACATTACACAAAAAAAATAACAAAGAAAAATTTTATCACTCAGATGTTGCTCTTTAAAGGCTGAGGAAACAAAAATTTCTTTGGAGGAACGCAAGGAGACATGTGACATGAGAGATAAAAGACAGATGCTAGTTTATTTAGATAAACATGAGCAATATTACTAACCTGGCAAATCGCAGTGTGTCACTTTATTGAGATCTACACTAAAATTCAATAGAGTTTACACATGTGAGATTACTTTTGCTCAGCAGAACTATCTGAGCAGTAGGAGACTTGGCTTTCCATGGGATCTCACTGTTGTCTAGGAGAAACTAGAGAGATACTGAGGATCTTTTTTTAAAATGTCTTTCCCATGAGACTGTAACTTAGTGATAGTACTGATCTTAACAGTGGTATCCGTCAGTCCCTCTCTAATGAACAGAACCAGTCAGTAGCGCTCCATTAACAGATCACACTCTGCATTCTAACGAGGGCCCAGCTCAAGTTAGCCGGGTCACTGGGCCGGTTCTGTGGCCCCAGCTGTCTGGCCAGATGCTCCAGCAGCTTCACAAGGGACAGCCAAACCCACTATGCAAGCAGCAGTGCAAGGCATTACCAATTAGTTCATACCACAATCAAACCACCACTCAAACATGCTGACTTGACACTTTTCACGTCCAGTGATGATGAAGAAAGGGGGCATGGTGTGACCTAATATTTGTGTGATGCCCCAAAAGCATTTGAGCCATCTGCTTTCGTATTATTAAGTGAGAGAACAATAGGTAGTGTTGACAATGCTTCAAGGTTTGCTGCTATTGCCTAGCTGGGCCCCAGAGGGGGAATAGCTCTTCCCTCGAACTCGACTCGTGTCAGTCTTTTCGCAAGGAACCTCCCTGTTTAGCGTTATTCCGTAAGTGTGCTGTTTGCCAGCCTTGTGTTTCAGGCTGAATGATGTAGCTCTGGGGAGCAGGAGCAGGTTATCATACTGCTTAATATGCAGTGTCATACATCAAAAAGACAAATGCCGAGCAAACGGGGGCCCTGGCAGCCTCCAACACAGCAGCTCCGCCGAGAAGAGCCTAGGCTGTCATTGAAAGCTCTCTGCTGAATACTTCACACACCGCTAATCTTTTATATTTTTTCAAAGGCCGATTCTGCCCTACATGAGGCGCTCGGAGCCAGCGTGAGGCCCTTAGTGTGCGTGTTTGTGTGTGCGCACGAGTGTGTGAGGCCCGCAGCATGTGTTCGCAAACACTGACTTAATGTCGGCCCATTGATCATCCGTGTTTGCGTTACGCAAATGTATGTTTGTTCCCAAAAATGCGCATAAATCTCTCAGTCCAGGGTCTGGAGTCATGGGGACCGAATTTATTTCCATCAATGCTCCCGCTCAGTCATACCGCTCCCAACCCCAGTGCCCCACCCAGACCTCAAGCACATACACATGCACACCCAGTACGCAGAGTTGCACCCAAACAAAAAGAGGACCTTTCTTTCTGTTTCATATTCAGACAGGTAGACAGAGCCAAGGCACTGTCATTGAGGGCATGCAAATAAGACTTTTCTGACAAAGTGTCACTACCACACAAGCGGTAATTATGGCTTAGTGCTGTGGAGAGGATCTTGAGCCACAGCTGTGTGGTGGACGCAGCCTTTACAGAACAGACAGCATGCAGCTGGACGAGTAAACTAACTTATGTCTGGTGCTGACTGTCCTACTGATTGACCTACCCGAATAGGTAGTGTAGTAAAACATAGTCATTAAAAGTGCCGGTTTAAAAGTAGTTTTGATTTGTGTAGTAATAGTATCAAATGAGTGCATTTAAGAGTGGATGCAGATTTGTTGCAAAGTACAACAATGCAAAGTTCTGTGAGGCTGCAGTTGAATCAGCTAAGATTAGTCACAGAAGTATTAGTATTCAGCTCATGAAACAGGTGTTTGTTCTGTGTTATTTTGCTTTCGCTTGTACTGGCCTTATTTGCTGGAGCAGTTATTGATTGATTGATTGTGCTCCATCCAAGGCCTCCTGAAAAGGTTCTTGGGGCTAATTCCCTCACTCCCAGCCCCGATACAATTATTTTGCAGTAAATAGTGAATCTCGTCTTTTGCACAGGTGTCTCAAACTCAATCTCGGGAGAGAAGTGCGTGTGCGTGCGAATGGAGGTCATTTTTCAGAGGAAGTCACTTCCTTTGTCCTTGAAATGAAATGCCAATGCATTATTTCACCATTTACCACCGGGGAGTCAAACATGCCCGACTCCCGCAAATCAAAACAAAAGGGCCTGCGAAGAATCACGCATTCAAATGAATCACTCCGCTCTCCTTTTCTGTCTGCCAGCTGTCTGCAATCCCTGAATGCATCTTGCTCTATTGAAATCCATTAAAATGTATAACACTACCTGACACACTGGTAACAAGCCTGAAATGTGCACCCTTGGTGAGACTCCATCACTAATGGCTACTTAGCTTCAGGTCGCTAAAAACTGTCGACATTCAGCTAAATAGCATCTTGAAAAGCACAAAGAACACAGAACCCTCCTTTCTCCACTACTGACGTGACATAAAAATCACTTCCTGATACCAGGGGGGTCTGAATGCCTCAGAGCAATGTGTTTAAGAGAGTGAGGTAATCAGCTAGAACAACACTTCCCTGAGAACACTTCTCCCTATTTTAAGTGGCATCAGGTAGGCACTGAAGCTAACTGCTAACGACAGGTCCAGTAATTGACAAGGCCTGTGTGTTTCAGAGGAATAACTGCTTTAAAGAGATTTCATTTTCTGAGAGAGAGACAGAGAGAGAGAGAGAGAGGGACTCTTGTGCCCAGCACATTCGTCCCCGTCAACTCCCTACTTACAGACTCCATAAACGACTTACAGGAAGGTGGTGGCTGAGGCTATATGTTATTAAACAGGTTTCCGCCAGTGTAAGAACACACAATGGTCTTTAGAGCCTCACAATCTGAGCATTTCAAAGAAATCTATCCATCTTTTTAGCACAGCAAGCCAGGGGCAAGAATCAATACGGCCGCCCCTCAATAGAGGAGCCAATTTCTCCTAAAGATTTTCCAGTCAGACTTAAAAGGCCTTTTGTTATTGCACCTGGAACAAAAGTAAACTTTCAACATTAAGAGATGCAGGGAAAAGTTCTCAGAGGTACACAATGATGGGAGACCATACTCACACACACACACACACACACACACACACACACACACACACACACACACACACACACACAAGAGCTGAGAATAAACAGGGAGCCTATATGGAATTGTATTCTTTAATGCCAAAATCTGATAGCACCATGATCACACTTTTTTAAAAGGCCAAGAGCTCTTGAGTGATATATATTACATTCTCTATTTTATGCATTGTAGAAGTCACAGCACTGTAGCTTCATTCAGTGTGTGTGTGTGTGTGTGTGTGTGTAACATTTCACTCTGTCAATAAAGCCATAAACTAACCTAGGAGAAAAAAAAACTCTGACATGCAATGACCTGAATGAAGGTCAGAGCAGTCCAATTATAGAGAATTAATGTCCGTGTTATCACTGTAATTAAAACACCAACACTATATATCACTATGCGTGTGTATACACCCAACACCAAGTGCGTCTCTCATTCTTTTTTCTTCCTATGATTTCTCTTCTCCCTCTCCTCCTTCCTCCAGCAGATATTTGCACCGTTCTCTCCTCTTCCCCCCTCAGCCAATTCAGCAATTACCAGGCTCCATCCTGATCCCACTCCTGCAGGAAATCACGGGTCATTCCTCCACTCACCGCCTCCTCCTTTTTAACGAAGGCCGTGCCTCCCCAAAGGCACCCGCCACCAGCCAATCTCGGGTAATTTAAAGCCCGACGCCTGCTGGATCTCTCTGCGGCCACCGTGGGTTAGCCGCCTGCGCAGGGGCCTTCAGGGACCACCAGCTCTTTTCACTCGCCTCCTTATTTCACTTATCTATTGGCAGCCCCTGCCAAGCGGCTGTCTCTCTCTCTCTCTCCCTCTCTCTCTCTCTCGCTTGTGCTGAAGCTTATGTATACGTACTGATGTACGGCCTGTTTGGGGACTTTGAACTTAAAGGGGGGAGAGGATTTAAACGATCAATCTCAATATCATTATCAATCACGCTGCGGCGCTCGGAGCCATCGATTGGCCCTGTGAAACAGAGAAGTCGGCAGAGAGATTTGGACGGATAATCTGGCCCACTGGCTGAGCCAGTCGTTTCTCTTTTCAGCTGATAAGTGCCAGAGCACACAGGCAAAGAAAGATAGAGAAAGGAGAAGAGTGAGTGAGAGAGAGAGAGAGAGAGAGAGAGA
>JAILXH010136330.1:33317-46153 GCA_023558415.1 Piaractus mesopotamicus
TCTCACATTTAACTGATTTAACCCTCCAGTCAAATACCTCTGATTAGCTTTATAATACCCTAAGATGTGTTCAACATAACCTACATTTAATCTCAAAAAGAAAGTTTTTCATTTATAGAGAAACAGATGACAACAACACCACATTTTGGAGCCCTGTTTGAGTAAATTAGTCCTTATTTATTCAGAAATCTCCACACAGACTTCCAGGTTCAAATTAACACCAACTCGAGAAGAAATATTCTGCTGTGAAAGTGAACAAATGTCAAATTTTTTCAAAAGTGACTATGAACATTTAGCCAGCATAGCCATCTGGTTGGGTTACTGGGAGGCACATCAAACTATACAAGAAAATATTTAATGATTAGATGTGAGTGAAGCAGGCTGGAGTACTCAGGAGTGATTAAGTATGCACAGATCCAGATGCTGAAGAGGAAAAGCTGGATCATTCTGAACTAATCGCTGAATTCTCCACTGGCTATCTGCAGTGTATGACCTACTGTGACCTGAGTGTACATCCAAGACTGAACAAATTCAGAGATATACACACACATAAACCAAAAGATATGAAGCTAAATGTACACTGCTTACACTGAAACACAATTGCAGAAACACACGCACCTTTACACACGCTCATGCAATGCACACTACGGAATTTTACTAATTCACGGGGTTCTTTATCATTTTTCCTTCAAAATCTCAGTCTGCATCTGTTCCCAACACAAAAAAGAATACCTACCTCTCCACTCTATGCAAAACGTATTTAAAATCTTCAGTATTAACAGCTTTGCAAAGTACCTGTCAAGAGCACTCCAGTGTCATATTATTCCACCACCCGACTAACTCGCTGCCAGTCTGTTTACAGCATTACAGCAGCCATCTGTCAATGCCATACACACATGCACACACACACACACACACACACACAGGCATGTGCTGCAAGCCTGAGCTCTTGATTAATAATTAGGACTGTGTGGTGATGCAGTAATACCTGTATTATTTATTGGCCGCCTAGCTTAACGAAGGCCCAGCTGTGCGACGGGCGGCGGAACTGAGATTCCCTGAGAGGTGACGGAATGACTGACTGCAGTTCTGGATTCCGACACGGAACGTGCCACGTGGACCTCCAGAGCGGAGCAGGGACAGGTGAGAGGGCTGTGAACAGATGTTACGGCATCCGAGCCCATGAACCCCAAAGCGCTGAGCGGACGATCAAACAGCCAAGGAGGAGAATGTTTACTGTCTTGTGTAGAGCTTGGGGGCAAGACGGTAAGAAAATTTCCTTTCATGACATCAGTGACCAGAACTATCAAGATCTTTGGTATTATCATGGCACTGTGAAAATATACTGAACAACACCAACAATGACCAAACTTCAAGAAATAAACAAGAAACAATGTAAAAAAATATGAAAATACCACAAGTGCTACTACTGTTCACTAAAACTATGTAAACATATGGTGTGTGCTTTACTGGGAGACTGCACTGGACTTTACCATTGCGACGTCTCAAGAAGCAGATGCTAATTATGCTACTTTTTCAGAATAAAGCTCCTACCACAGCCACACTCAGTCCATAACTGTTCTTTCATTGCCAATCTGAATGATCTGTTTGGTCAAGGAAACAGAATTAAGCAGTTAGCGGTGTTTTATATTGCATTTGGTAGTTCAATAAGATTTAATAGCAGACTTCACATCTCACAGAAATTGTGATCCTTGGCCTGCTGTGGCATCTTCTACAATTAAAAAGTAGGGAGAGAATCTTTAACTGTCGGAAATATAGACAACTGAGAAACATGGCCAAATAACGTTTCTTTAAAAAAAATAAACAGATATAGAAACTAAAATAACTTAGTAAACAAGAATGTCAGTTTTGTCTCCCCAGACTGTCCTCATCCTGAAAACCCCTGTATTTACCACAGAGATTTTATTAAACTGGCATTCTAGAGAGTAAAAGAACAAGCCAAATGAGCATGGGCTGAACGAGCACTGCAGCTACGATAAGAGCTAAAAAAAAAAAAGTTGCTTTGTCAATCGCAGCACTGCCATTCAGAACTCCTTCTCTGTTCCCATGGGAGTACCTCCAAACATCTTATCATTTAATTGGCTGGAGAATTGGACGGCAGGTCCATCTCCACGACAACGTCACTGGCTGACGTCAGGGCATTCAGCTGTGTTTACCTGCCGCTGCGCTAACGGGATTGAGGGATGGGGTGGATGAGGTGGGTGAAAGGGTCAAATAAGAGAGACAGAGAGAGAGAGAGAGAGAGAGAGAGAGAGAGAGAGAGAGAGAGAGAGATACAAACCCCTAAGCACAACTCTGCAAGCATTCAACTCAAGTTCAATGCCACAACACCCTCTATTCTTGCTGCTCTATTCATCGCCACACGCCAGCCAGGCGACCACGCACACATACACAAACACACTCTTTCTGACTGGCACTCTCATGAATGGAGCACAGAAAAGCAAAATCAGAACAGAAGGCAGTGAAAGAAAGAATGATAGAAGAAGGGGGAGCAAGGGAGAAAAAGAGAAAGGCAGAGAGAGATGTGTTCTATCAGCCAACACAACTTATCAAGTTGGCCAGCACAAAGGCAGGCCGCAAAGCATAATCCAGACATTTTGTGACAAGATGCACCCAGACAAATGCCTGCCCGAACTAAAATGCTTCCACACTGGTGTGGAGAGGGTGTATAAATAAGAAATTCAGCACCATCCTTACAAGCAGACCTGTAACTGTGAAGGGTTGTTCTTTTCTATTCTAATGACTTTTTTGACAGTATTTAAGAAGCTCAGTGTCCCTTTTTGTGCTGATGTATCCCAGGTAGTCTTAGAGAGTGTATCCTCACTGTTGCTATTGCTGCAGCTTTCTATATTATTCTAAAGCTGGATTCTGAAACCAGTTTAAACTTTAACAATTAGCTGATGGACTGAATCACTTGATTTGTTTCTTACCGCCACTGTCCAGGACCCTGATAGATAGCTATATTCACTGTCCATCAAACGTTCTGAGAATGAGCATGTTGGTCAAGTTCATATCTGGCTATCGTTGTCTACAAAATTTGCAAAATGAAGGAACAACTGATTAAAGCCCGACCTTGGGAATAAAGCCAAACCCCAGATATTATATCCCCTTGTGAAGTCAGCATTCATCCACACTCAAACATCTCAGGTGTTTAAACCACCTTTAGTTCTTATGGTTAAAAAAAAAAACTATTATTTAGACATTACTTAGGCAGTTCATATCAAGGAAGACACTTGAAGAACATGAAGATAAGTGTTGCAAAATATACCCAAAATATTAGCAAACAGTTGTTTTATGGTAACAAATAGCTTTGCAGGTATTTTTTCTTATTCATTTGAAAGTGATGGTAAAAATCAAACATTACTTACATAATTAAAAAAAAAGTCCCTAGTAAGGCAACGATGGGCAGAGTATCATTGAAAGACACTAGTGGAGATGAAGGAATACTCAGATGCTTTGTAAGCTCAGCAATAAAGATACCCCACACACACACACACACACACACAAAATCTCCAAGCTTCAAGGCCATGGACTAAAGCCGATTTCTGATCTCTGGGTCTATGTGTAACAGTGTCTAATTCTTATGATATGCCATGAGTGTGTTCCATTACTGGCGGTGGAGCGCTTCTGCTTGGCAGGGAGCATTGGGTCTCAACACAGAAACCCTGGGGTTAACCAGACACACAGCCCCGGCGATACAAATACACACAGACTGCTAATGCTGCCTGGCATGAGGCCTCGGCCAGTGGAGCTGAGGGTTCAGGAGCAGCGACAGAAAGAGGGGGAGAGGAGGGAGGTTTGAAAGGAATCTGGGGAGAAGCAGCTAAATTCTGAAGAAACATCAAAACCCTTTAACGGATCTTTGTGGTCAAAAAGGCGCTGCACAATCACTCAGTCCCAGAGCTGATCAATCTGTCTCCGATGGAAGGCTCAGATCCGGCTGGATACAGGCACTTTCATACATTTACACTCATACACACACATATACACATACATAAGCTTGTATTTATACAATGTCAGGACATTAGACCACATATATGATCCATACACATTTTATTTGTGTGTAAATATTGTCGAAAAAAAAAACTGAAACATGTAGCTGATGTTCTAGTTGGTCGGGAGCATTTGTATGGTTCTATAGGTTGGCCTTATTTTTGTAGGTTAGCCTTGTTTTTGTAGGTTAGCCTTGTTTCAGGACATTTTTGTCTTGAAAACAAACAAAAACAAGTGCACAAACACACACCTCGCTGATCTGGCCAATCTCACCGGGAAATGCAGCAAAAGAGATGCCACGGATGTGATTCCAGCTGTCTTCTCTAGCTCCCTCCCTCTCTCTACCTCTTTTCCTCAATCTGTCTTCTCTCTCTCTCTTTTTCCTGCCTCTTCCATTTCAAGGTCAGCAAAAACATCCAGGAGCTTCTTGCTTTGTTGACTGTGCCTTCCTGGCACAAGTCAAGCAATGTGAAACGGAGAAAAGGGAAGAAAAAAATTTTTGCAGAGGAGAAACTTTCTCCAGCTATCACGTAAATAAACACTAATTGGTAGCTAATTTTCTTAGCTGTTGCCTGGCTGATTTGCTGCCTTGAGGCAAGGATGAATTATTCATTGGTGAGGCACACACGGCTTTATGTTCGAGGTCTACAAGGCGCAGCATTCATTACGCGATCATGCCCGCGGATTCTGGGCACTGGCAAAGGGTATTAGAATAATATGCATATTGGGTATTCTCTCTCTGTCCTGGGGCATTGGCACGCGCCAATAGGGCTTCCTCTGGCACGGACGGAGAGTGAGAGAGCAGCGACAGCTTCGTCCTCATCACTGACAAAACAAGGCTTGTTTTTACAGAGTAGGGGAAGAGAGAGAGAGATCAGAGGCAACTGCTACAAACGTAAGCATGCACAGGTGTTTTCACAGCGATGTAGCAGTATCTGTATGTGTGTGAATGTGTATGTGTGTGCATTAGAAATCAGAGACAGCACTTAAGGCATAAAGTGTGTAAAAGCTGAGACAGCCTATCTGACACTGACCAGGGTAAAAAGAGAGGGGACAAAAACACTGAAGAGACAAGAAGAGAGTTTAAGCCAAGATTAGGGACACATTACTCACAGCAGAATGACAACAAATGACAGAATCTCAACAGGCAAAACTGCAGAACCAGAGATGATTTCACTACAGCCTAAAACATAAACATGAATGGTGCCAAGTACTAGTCTCGGTGTAACACTTGCACTGTATTTTTTATGTTTCTCCACTTCTAATGTGCCTGATTCCATTCAGTAATCAATTATATACTTTCCACCTGGTCTCAATTGCACTGGAGTTACTAACAGGTCACATACTCTCATTAATTATACTAATGAGCCTTGCTAGCCACAGAGAGTGTCTCCACATCTCTGGCCAACACAAACTGTAACACCATTTTTTAGAGTTACAAAAGCAAAGGAAAGGTTTTACTTTGGCCATGTTCTTTCAGATTCTCCACATAATATTATAGACACGTGAGAGTTTTCAAGCCAAAGCTAAAAATCTATTTTGTATCTTTTGAAGTGAAGTGATGGCACAGGCAATAAGGCGGATTGGTTGTTATCATTCCACCCCTGGCTCTCTCACTCCAGCTGAACTTGGTATTGCCTGGGGCATACACATTCCCTATGGCTACACACAGATCCCACATCAAACTCACTATGGTGCTGTCTCAACACATAAAAGACATATCTAGAGAAAATTATTGACTTACTGACACACACAGCCCCCAGTGAACACAAAAAGGCAAGGCGCACACACATACACACACACACACACACACACAAACACACACATACACTCACACACACACCTCTGCAACATGTCACCTTTTGTGTCAAAAGGCAGAGTGAAGGTGACATTACTGGCCTTTTCTTGTGTTCACACGCATGTGTGCATGCTTAATGTGTGTGTTGTGTGTGTGTCTGTGTGTGTGCGTTTAAATGTCAAAGGGGTGTGACTGCTGGTATAGTGAAACTGCAATGTAAGTGAGGTGTGCGTAGCACCCATGTGCTCCCTGTCTCCTCCTATTAGCGACAAAAACGATACGCCTAAGGAGGTAACATTGAGACAGAAAAAATCAGAATCACATTTATTCACCATATAAAGTGAAAGGAAACATGCAGACACCCACTTTAATCTTTTGTGTAATGCCTTTTGACTTCGCACTTACATCTGAACAAAAAACATGTATTCATAAGGATATGCTTAAACAACAACACTGATAGGAAAAAAATGATTCAGACATCAGACGTGTACTATTACACATAATTAGCTTTTTGCAAATCACTGTTGTTCAACTCATTCCTCTTTGCAAACCTTCTTCAATTCCCAAGGTTATGAGGGTCCGTCTAATGGAATCGCAATTTCAAAATGTACCCTTTCCCATTTTCAACTGAATTCACGTCAGGAGTACTTTCACTTTCTTTTTTAGACACCAGTCATTATCATTTTGGTTGTACGTTTGGTGTCGTTGTCTTGTTGAAACATTTATCTTCTCGCCAGATTGAGTTTCTTGGCCAACAAAAATAATTTCCCCTCTAATATGTACCCGTACATTACTCCATTCATGTTTCCTGTGATGATACGTATTGCCCCAGTGCCATCTGCAGAGTAGCAGTCCCACATCAACCCTTCTTTCTCCAAGCACGATGAGCTGAATGATCACCAAAGAGTTTTATTTATGTTCCGTCTGACCAGAATACACTGTTCTAAAAGAATAATGATCTGATCAAATGTGTACATTTTAAACATGCACCTCTCTGCTTCTTTTCTCAGCAAAGGAGTTTTCCAGAGCAGTTCTACTAATTCCACCTTGGGCACAAGGGTCCCATATATTCTCAGAGAGAGCAAACTAAACATTGACAATAGTAGAGTCAAGGGTGTCCAATTCTAGTCCTGGAAGACCAGAGTCTAACAAAGTTAGTTAAATCGAGTCAAATGTGCCTACAAAACTGGGTACCTACAAAACCTCTCCAGGACAGGAGGTGGACACGAGGGCTTATTACACTTAATTAATTGGCATCACAATATCTGCCTTTGTAACACTGACATTGTAGAAGGTTGCAGTATGCAAATGAGTCTCTAAAAATCCGATGTCTGAAGACTGAGAACTCATCTCCAGTGTGACCACAGCCCGGGCCTTTCCAAACCCATAAGCCAGACAGCCCAGACTGCAGCAGGGAGCTGAGCTAATTCCAGAAGCCTTGTTCAGTACAGAGCCTTCAAAAAGACACTCGTTGGTTTCGATGATGTGGGGTGTGTATCTCCGCCTGGGTGTGTATCTCACTCTCCTCCCTGGGGTGAGAGGAACAGGCAGCACGTTGCTGATTAGAGCCCATTAATCATCTTCTTGGGCTGCGTGTGTGTTGATTTTCACACCAGGCCGAGATGAGCCGAATGCCTCAGCCAGCCTGACCGTTGTGGCACGTGTGTGTGCTGACATCTCAGAGATGATTAGGGGTGTCATGTGTGTCAGTGTGTGAGTGTATGTGTGTGTGCTGGGAGACATTAAAGGCTGTTACGTCAAAATGATCAGTGGATTGGAACGCAAGCTTGTTAAAGAGGCTCTCACTATCAGTGTCCTCAACCCAAATGTCTTTCTCTCATTTGTAACCTCCTGCTCTACTTCTAGCTAAATGTCTCCCTCACTCTGTAAATTCACTTCTTACTTTCCTTTCTTTCTCTTATTCTTTTCCTTCCAAATCTGGCATGTATTCTTTTCTCAAACTTTATCCCACAGTATATTCCCTATTTAAATTTTAAAGAGTTTTTCCCCTCCCTAACTCACCTTCTCACCCTCTCTGTTTCTATATGGAAAGGATCTTTAAGGGACCTATCAAATGAATGTTTACCAATACAGGCAGCAAGCTTCGTGTTAGTGTTTCTCTCACCCTCTTACACTCACTCCCTCGCAGTGCTCTCTAATTGACACTAACAGACTTACATCTCTCCACCCCCTCTACACACAATACTGTTTGCTATTTCAGGATAAAGGGCTTTTTTTCTTAGAGGAATAAAATAGTCTACTGGGGAGCTACAAAACAAGCATAACTACAGACAAATCTTCTTGACAAGGCCTTTCTGATCAAAGTACTATTATATTCCATGTATCGGCTGTTATAGAGTATTTGCTTTAAGTGGACCTTGCTACTGAACGCCTTTGTGAGCAACTAAGTATAGGAGTCAGAAAAAGTAAATTAGAAACATGTGACAAACTTATTAATGGAGGCCGGATCAAATTCCTTGTGGAATCCTGGATTGACAGAAATGGAGCGACTCACCCGAAACATTAATTAAGCTTAAAATATCAACGTTTTACACGTGCATCCAGATATAAACCACATTAAAGTGGGATGCCAGCCATACAGTCATTATGTGATATGTACTTCCACACCTTGGGAATATTCCCAGCGTGTTTTATTTCATAAATCAAACCGAATGTTTCCGGCCCAGATAAGGCAGACTTATGCCGGTTAGAAGTCACTCTGAAGACTACAAATGATTTTAATTGAGATTTCAGCTGGAATACTACTTCAAGCCGTATCAAACCAAACATTTATCACCCTGACGTGGGAGGACATTCAAGACAGGTTTTTTTGTAACACTGAAAGTTTATATGTTTTTAAAAGCTGAAACCTCCTCTAACTACCAATTTATGATTTGGTTCTATGCTATGTTATGGTTTCTACATTCAGGGATTTTTTATATTCCTGTATGTACTATTGTTGAAGTTAAGTGTTCAATCAGTCTTCTAAGTACAGCTAACTAGCACTGTCATCTACTCACCTAAGAGCATAATCCACCATGTGATGCTTTTGTAACTGCTTAGTAGTGTGTGAATGTGTTTTTAGATAAGGCGAGTGTGCATGCATGCGTGCCTATGTTAAAGACAGAGCAGGAGAGAGAGAGAGAGTGTATATCTCCAAAAGAGGCAGCTCCTTTATGAGCCTTGCACAGTGAATTTGCACCTCCAGAAAACTCCTTAGGATGATTTGACAGAACTTTATAAAACAGCTTTCCTTGATTCTGGATAATTCCACAAGAATACCAAGATGAAACAGCGTGACCTCAATACTGACCCTCTTTGTACTGGGAGAAATTGCGTCTCATAACTAACACTGCATCGACCGCAAGTTCACAGGGAAAGAGTACTTTGATTTTTGTACCCTGGTCAACCCTGGCTCTTTCTGAATGCAATGCACTCCACTGGGGAACACTCATTGTCAAAGCAGAAAAAACATTTAGAACTTGATTAAAGCAAAAAAATACAAGAGAAGATAAACATTCCCTTTTTAAAAGCACACATACGAGGTAAGTGGCACATGGGTGAGCTTCCCAAGTACACTTTTAAACTTGAGATCATCTTATCCTCTTCAGAGAGTTTTCAATTGATCTTAGTAAGTTCTTAAGGAATTGGGGCTTTTAATTTTAAAGCTGCATCAACATTAAAAATAATTGTGTATTAATCTCTAGTTTCAAGACAGCAGCCATGCGTTTTTCTTTCTCATGTGCAGTTTTGTCCTGCAAAATACATGTAAGTTTACTTTTCAGCAGAAATTTTACCTGAAGTTATTTCACGTGGCAGAAAGATGTATGTGATTACTGTACGCATTCTGTACTTTGGGGTGACCCTGCCCTTCCCAAGTGATCTAGTTCAGGCTATTATTACAAAGAGGAGCAGGTGGGGGGAGCTTCTGGGGAAAAGAGGTCAGAAGAAGGTGGAGGAGCTTTTAATAGGGTAGCTGGGCGTTGGCCACGGACAAATGTGAGCTCAGGAGCTCTGCTGTCAGGCCGGCACATTAACAACTGGTGACAAAATAACCGCTGAAAGCTCTTCATAAGTCGCTGTTCAGCAAAATGACAGTAGAACAAGTGCAGCCATCTGGAATTAAAGTGCTCCCTTTTGACAGTGCACAGTAAAAACTATTTTCTTTTCGTATTTCTAATTAATGAACCAGTTTTCACTTGATGACATGTCAACGACAGAGCAAATGCCATCATTGTGGTCTATATGATCCCTGTGGTTCATGTCATGACATAAAGGCCTTAGCACTGTCTCAAATCGAATAATTCCCTAATGTACAGGTCATTTTCCAGTGCACGTGGTGTGTTCACACTGGGAAACAGGATACAGAATATCGTTAATGTACCTGGATATTGTACTAGAATTCACAAAAAATTAAGTGTGGAACGCTGCAATACACAATGGAAGAGAAGGAGCAATCAGGTCACAGTAGTTTTCAAAATGGCTGACGCACCAAGTGGGACTGTTTCTGAACATGGTACAAATTTCAGATAGATGTCTTGGACAGAAAACTATTTCAAAATGTTATACTGATAAATGGTAATGCTATGTTTAGGGCTGGGCGATAAAACCATAACGATAATAGTTCTTCAATAGAACTATAAGACAAGTTCGATAAATTTTCAACATAAAAGACCATTCTCAAACTTCCATGTTCTAGCGACAGCCCTGGTCGCGTTTTCTACTGCAAGGACAGCAACACTACTCTGCTGTCGCCAGGAGAGGACGCACTTCCGAGTTTTTCGGCATTAATAACAATATTTAAAAATAATGATGGTATTTCAAAATCATGACAAATTTCTATTACACATTTGAATGAATAAATAAACACATTCCTCCCATTTATATTTTAGACAGATCACTGATTAACAGTGTGGGAGCTCCACCAATAGGTGGTGCTAACAGAAAAGGGGGGGAAATTAGAGCCAAAAAAAAAAACTATGCAAAATAGCAGCTCAGCCAAACAGCTACACACATCAGAATCACACAGTCTCTGTAAAAACCACAGAACACATTCGATTTCAGCTTTCACTCCAACACCTGTCAGTCAACTTTGAACTTTCTCATAAATGGGTGTCATTTTAGCATCAGTTAGCTACAACTGAGCCTGAACTGTGGTGTGGCATGTTTGGCCTGCTAACTAAACTCTCTCCCAAATACACAGAACAGGTTAGATTTCGGCTTACTGTCACTCTACTTTTACTCTCTCAAACAATTTTATCATCTAAATTTGTGTCAACACAGCACCAATTTTCAGAAAAAAAAGCCTATACTGTAGTGGGTGGCACTTTTTGGGTCAGTAGCCTGCTCGCTAAGCTAAGGTTAAGGTAGCCTATCAGGCTACACATCCGAACACCACAGTACAGGTTTAATTTTGCCTTTCTGTCTCTTCAACGGTTAGCTGACTTCTCTCAGATTTTAATTATTATTTTTAATCATCTAAGTTTGTGTCAGTGCTTTAGTTAACCAGAACGGAACATGTTCTGTGGTGGGCAGAGCTTTTAATATGCTAGCGAAGCTAACCAGCTCCTCTCTCCTAATTAGAAGCACTGTTTAACATTTATCAGTTGTTCAATAGATGGTTAGACAATTATTGAATGACAGCTTGAAAATCAGGCATTATGTTCACTTATTTCATAACCATGTAAATGAAATAACGCTAGATGAAAAACGCTTCAAATTTTTTTCACTATCATATGCTGTATAGCTGAATGAAATGTCAAAAAGGTATGAAGGTATGGAAAAATACATACATTTTTTTTTTTTTCGTTTATGAGGGAGAGTGAAGTTTGTAAAGAAGCTCCCTGTTAGTCCTTTCTGCTAGCTTTACATACCCCACTGCTCTGCCCCCTCCAATTATTTTACTTAAAGTTAAGTTTAATTTGAAAGCATGAAACCAAAAAGAAGTGCCGACATGCTTTGGAACTTCAGCTTGTTTTAGTGTGACTCACTGCAGTCAAACAACCAAGCTACAGTGACTAGGTTTTACCCTAGAGCAGGATGATTTATCATTTAAAAATATTTGCAGTGTCCCAGTGGTTAAGATGAACTAAATTATGAAATGGTTTTCCAAAGGTATCGATAGCTAAATTCCAGAATGACTTTGCTATAACGATGGAAAATACCTTTTTTAACATATAAAGCAAGTGGGTATGGCTTTGATAATTACTTGCAGTGTGAAGGTTCTCCAGCAGGTAGCGCTATTAGTAGGCAATTGTTACCATGAACCTATACGAGAAGAAGCTCATGAATGCACATACAACCCCATTTTCAAAAAGTTGGGACACTGTGCAAAAGGTAAAGAAAAACAAAATTCAATGATGTGCAAATCATTTAAACCCTATATTTCATTAAAAATAGTACCAAGACAACAAATCCAATGTTGAAACTGAGAATTTTTTTTTTTTTTATATTTGCCCATTTTGAATTTGATGCCAACAACATATTCCAAAAAAGTTGGGACGGGGCAAGTTTACCGCTGTGTTTCATCACCTCTTCTTTTAACAGCACTCTGTAAGCGTATAGGAACTGAGGAGACCAACTGCTGGAGTTTTGAACGTGAAATGTTTTCCCATTCTTGCTTAACATAGGATTTCAACTGCTCAACAGTTCGAGGGCTCATTTGTCGTATTTTTCATTCCATTACCCTCCAAATGTTTTCAGTGGTGACAGACCTGGACTGCAGGCAGGACAGTTTAGCGCCCAGACTCTTTTTAATACAGAGCCATGCTGTTGTAATACATGCAGAATGTGGTTTGACATTGCCTTGCTGAAATAAGCAAGGGCTTCCCTGAAAAAGACGTCGTCTGGATGGCAGCATATGTTGCCAAAACATGTATATATCGTTCAGCATTATGGTGCCTTTACAGATGTGCATGTCACCCATGCCATGTGCACTAATGCCCCCCGATACCATCATGAACAAAGGCTTCTGAACTGTGCATTGATAACAAGCTGAGTGGTCTTTAGCCCGGAGGACGCAGTG
>JAILXH010136353.1:10206-21980 GCA_023558415.1 Piaractus mesopotamicus
TAGTCTGGTGTCCAAACAGTCACATGGCAACTATTTATGCTTTGCTCCAAGCGCTGCACGGCTGGTGGCAAAAAGATGTGTTGGAAAATCGTACATTCATCAGAGAAAGTGTGTACGGCCTTCGCCTTCCCTGGGCGGTGTCAGTCTCACAGAGAGACTTCGGGGATTGGGAATTGGAGATGACTAAATTGGGAGAAGCTAGAAAACATAAACAAATGGTTATATGCAAATCTCAGGGGTTGTGTCAGGTGCAGACGTTTTCTTTAGAGATCGAGCTTTTCTCTTCTGAGTGAATGAGCCCTGCACCAACATCTCCTCTCCTCCCAGCATGCCTCTGTCCCTCTCTCTCTCCTGCCAAGAGATGAGCTGTCTGATGGAAGGAGATGTCACAGGCAGCGAGGGCCGCTGGGTAATCTGATTAATCTCAGCTCGGACAACCAGCAATCGCCCGACCCCCCAGCCTCCCCAGCCCCACTACTGGCCCATGGGACACATCCATCTACGCAGTGATTCAACACTGCAACAGCCCGACAGCCCTATGTTAGCATCAACCTAAGAACTGTAGCTGAAGAACTGAGAACCTTCATATACAATAAACACTCCTTTACAGATCCACACATAAGCATTTTGCAAGCTTGATTAGTTTTACCAGACGTTCTGTAATGTAATCACTAAAGGATTTGCCCAATTCAGGAAGAACATAGTACCTCATAGCATCTCAAGTCAAGTCCTTCTGTGGTGTACTTGACACTTTTAGTGCATTTTTACGAAATGAAACTGGATGTAGTGCTCAACATTGGGATGATGTACTACAGCTGCCAAAAACTGAAGTGTGGATCGTGGTCGGTGTTGGGGATAACATGGTACAACATAATGCATTACAGGAATGTGATTATTGTTTTCCTGTAAGAAAGAAATTCTCATACAGAAATAGCTCTGTAAGCTTTTCTGTTTATTCATAAAGATTTTATTTCAATGCAGCTGTTTTTGTACTGTTTCTACTGGCTAGTTTATTGGTTCTCAAACAGCATTAGCCGTTTATAATCTTGATCAAGTATCGTTGGCTTGTTCAGGGGCACTGATAGTGACTGGCCTTTCAAACCATTTGCTGTGATTGGACTTTTGGGTTTTCCTCTTTCACCTTCCAGTTGGTACAGATTTGTTGGCATTTTAGAGAGCCACAAAAAAGTAATGAGCAGTGAGACTGGACTTTCTTCTTGCTATTTTCTTGGCAAAAATGAGCCAATTACAAGCGGTCCTCATGTGTTATGGTTTTGGAGAGAACATATAGCTCAGTGAACAGCCAATGTTAGATAGCACCTCCATCTGCTCCAGTACTTCCATCTGAAGACAGCACAGCCCGCCCTCTTGTTTTCTATTTGCTCACTCTTCCAAGGCTCGCAAATTCGCAGAAGTGAATTCCTCTTTCACATTCCTGCTACCTTTGCCTTGTGAATTGACTTTTTCAGAGGACATTTGCAATATGCAGCTAAGCATTTCAAAATATAAGTGTATAATGTTGTAACTGTAGCTTGCTAACATTAGCTAACTGGCACGATTCAAAGGTAACACACAGTAATCGGTCATTTTCCTTTCGCATGTAATGTTAATGTTGGATTTAAGACGATACTAAACTACAAAAATCCATGCAATAGCTGGTGAAGTACGTAAGTTATAATGTGAGAATGTAATATGATATAATAGTGTCTGAACTGAGACACAGGGTCAATGACAATTACCACACTGTGCATGGTCATATACTACGCTATAAAGTTATAACTGAGGGAAGGTAATTACTTAATAATTACACTATTACATGGTGGTATTTCAAGAACTATTACTACTACTTAGTTCAGCCAATAACAGGAGGCTACTGACTCTGCGGTTATTACAGCCAGGTTTGTAAGAACATCGCTGTCAGGACAAGGGTTTGTATCTCCATTTATTTATTCCCCAAATATAATTTGCAATTGCCAGCTGTCCTTCACATTAGGTAAAAACCTCATGATGAACAAATCAACAGAAATTGACCAAAGATCTAGAAGTTATAAGGTTTCGTTCTAACAGTGGTGAAAAACTACAGAGACTGCAGGTTCATACTGGATTAAAATAATGAATCTGTAATCACTTAAATCCTGAACAGGGCTATATATAACAAACATCCTTTCGCACTGCCGGTATCACACTCCCAAAACACAAAGGCACAGAGTCTCACCCTTCTTCGCTCAGATCTCGCTTTCAAAACCATGTGATCCAAAGCTCTTTCACACTCTTTGAACCCCTGGTAGAAAACCTGTCTGTAAAGTTTCTGGTCACTTTGTAGAACCATGCTTGCAATAACTTTATCTGCTTTAGCTCAGCAACTTCAGCCCAATTAAGCTCACAGTTTAATCACGGGTGAGAAAACACTGATAAAGAAAAATAAAGCATCTAAAAAGCATCTTCACAGCAAGCAAAAGGCCTCAATTTCACAGCAATACTGCAGCGTACTAAATTAATTCCAGGCAAATTAATTTAAGATATCAAAATATGGAACATTTTGTGCCTAATGAGCACACTGCTGTGACGCCAACTAAGACAGTATAAACAGGCACCGGTAAAGCTACAGTAGCCAGCAAAGGTTTCTTTATTCTGACTCCACAGCTATCCAACATCTTTTTAATCCTAGCACCTGTGCCAGAATTCAGCTCGGAATTCTGTGCTATTCCCTGTCTGATGCCTTTCTATAGCAGACTCCTTACAATATTTATATATGTCCTCTCTGCTTAACCTCATTTAGTTTGTGACACAGTTCTTAGTAGCTGCGCTGAAAGCTCAGAAGGCCCGTCTGGCCGTCGTAGTAAATAGACCTGGTTCTCAATTCCTAAGGGAACAAAAAAAGAAGGCTGGGCATTTAGCAAAGCCAGTACCCCAAAGCAGTGTTAAAATAGGGCTTCCATTTAGAGAGAGCCCATGAACTAATAAGAGAGCAGTCACTTGAGATAGAACAGGTCTCCAGTTCATTATTTAACAGAGCATTAACCAGCACAAAAATCTGCACAGCTATACATAGAATTAAGAGTTGAATGCTGATAAAATTACTCTGCATGAAAAAAGTTAAATGATGAAACTAAAATGATGCATGTCAAAAACCAAACACAGACGCTGCTTTTTGAGCCAATATTTTAGTAGTTGGGTTGTTTCTTGTAGTTAGTGCCCAAAGCTTTTTAATAGTTTAATAAATTTAATAATTATTGAAACTTTTCATTTTTAAATATTCTACTTAATGTTATCTTGAATGTTCCATAAGAATAAGGAAAGCTTATGTTTCACTTTAATGACAAAATTAAATCAGAGCTTTAACACGAAAAGTTAGGAATGGAGTCTTGTCCTGACCTCTAACGACTGTCAAGATATCACCGCAGCTTGGACAGAACATTTGACCGGTGTAATGGAAAAGCTGGCGCTGTCAAAAAGTGGCATTAAACTTAAACTCACAGGCGCAGAAATTTGTACATGCACAGTGTACATATGACTAAACTTGCATAAAACATTGCCACTTGCCTGCGCAGCTTGCCTGCAGCGGTGCAGCCAAACATGCTGTGTTTTGGCTGGAGAGAAAGACATTATCCTGTGGGAAGCACTACATAAAGTTCTTTAGGTACTTTTTTCATGACCAAACTGTCTTGTGATTCAAACATAATAGAAATTTTTAGCCACTGTGGGTTGAATCACAACCCACTCATTTTCTACACAAGGTAAACTGTTTTCTGCTCAGTGAGTGATGCGGAAACATATTGTCAAGGTAACACTGAGAAAAGAGATCTCTTCTAACATCCGCTAGCCTAACTACACTCATTCTGACTCATTCACATCATGTCTGTGGCACTTCAAGGCACTCTTGTTTTGTAGTAATGTTAGCATTAGTAACATGATACACAGATCTCTTATTGGCCATTTGAGCTACTAAATGCACATTCTCAGCAAGAAAAATGGGATCTTTCAAGTGAGATTTTCTTATATCTTAAATTGTTGTAAGCTTATTATAACATTATTAAACTTACGTCTAGATGTTTTTTGTACTTAAATTCTCACTATGTTGCTGGAAAATTTTGTTCGATTTAAAAATATGCTTGAAACAAGCCAAACTATCGGCCAATATAGTAAGCTAATCTTATAATAAACATACAACAATCTCAACGTGAGAAACAATAGATATGTAGACTACACGTAAGATGATTTACTTGTTAAGATATCGTTTTATTTGTGTAAATCAGTGTAAATAGGCTACATATATATCAGGTTGCTAAACTAATCACTGAGACTATAGAATCATGGAAAAGATGCTTGTACAGTGTCAAATTTTACCATTTACAGTTTTAGATGTGAGAAGCTGACGCTCCAAGAATCTCACATTAGCTTTTGACAGCATCAACTTCTTCATACATAAAATTAAGGACTATAAAATGATTGAATTACTTATAAAAAAGTACTGAAACCTGCTACAGAACTGTGAAGCATTTTGTGGAACATGAGACACATTTTAATGATGCAGCACAGAGATGACAAAAATCAAATTCAAATGCTGCTTTTTGGGCCAACATTTTCTTGAGGGAAAAAGTAATCGTTGTTTGTTTCTTGTACTTAGTGCCCAAAGGTTTTTATGTCACCGCAGTGACTAAAATGCTGATGTGTTTGTGACCCTTCCTCTAAACAGGCCTCGCTGCAATATCATAGGATTATTCAACATTATACAGTGCCATGAGCTAAAAGCGTCCTGCGTGCATTTTGAGTCACTGTGCGTCACCCGACTGGGGACACGCTTTGACTTTACTTCAAGGTTTTCTCTGTCATGACTTGAAGGGCCTGCTTCAATAAGCATAGTCCCAAGGACTCACACTACTGTACACTACAGCCGTGAGAAGCAGTAACAATGTGGCCAAAAGCTTACGCTTAAAATAAGTTAAAGGACACATGCTGATGCTGAGCGTACTATAGCAGCTAAATGTAGTCTGATCAGTCCTTGGGAATTGAAAACACTGTGAGTTTCCTTCGGGGGTTTTGTTCTGAATGTCCTCGCTCCTTCCTACATGGCTGAGTGCTTACAGTGTTCTATTTCTCTAGTCAAAAAATGTGAAGAAAAAGCCAAGAGCAAAGTGAACGTGATTCTGTCACAGAACAATCGATCTCCTCTCGGAGTTACACAGCAAAGACAAGCAGAAGGCTGTGAAATAAAATCAAGACCGCATCTTAATTTACCTGCAGCCGCCTTTCTGTTCAACACTACAATGGATCCATTGTAAACCCACGCCAGCGAACTCGATTCCAAGACATGTTGTCAGTAGGCCTGTCATGATCATGAAATTTGATCTGATGGTTAATTGCCAAATAAATAATTGTGATTAGCAATTTGTCTTTTTTTGAAAGCACGAGCTGAAAAGTGGCCAAACTGACTGATTAGATATCCTGCGTCCCACCTGGCCATGCTTTGTAGCTCCCGAAAGACCTTTCTCACAGTTGCTGTGTCGTCACATCTGGCTGTAAACGGTAGCGTAACTGAACGTCCGCCTGCACTGTTTAACAGAGCAGGTTCTGTGTTAAAGGTCCTCCCTCAAAAATCTTCCTTCAGCCAAGTCTCAGCGCAGCCAACAGGAGAGCGGTTGCCATGTCTACTAGTTCCCTCCAACTTGGACGAAAAGCCAAAGCACATTGCGCAAAGGTTTAAAGGTGCAGTGTGAAAGATTTATGGGGATCTATTAACAGAAATGGAATATTGTACACAAAACCATGTTTTCATTAGTGTATAAACACCTGTCACTATGAATTGTTGTGTTTTGAGTAGCTTAGAATGAGCCTGTCGTATCTACATATCGAGCAGGCCCTCTTCCAACAGAGGCTGCCATGTTGTGCTGCCATGTTTCTACAGTCCAGAACGGACAAACCAAACGCTGGATCTAGAGACTGCCTTTCGCGTTTTTACGTTGAAGCAGCATCTTGGTGTGGTGCCGCTATAACCTTGGTTGGGAGACGCATAAAGAAGAAGAATCAGTCGTTTGCTGCTGATGCTGACTAACCATTGTGTGTATGTTTTTTGACTGATCTATGCATAAAAGTTTCCAAAAAATGTACTGTTTTGAATTTATATGGGACACATGGACTTGTTCATGTCATATGGACTTTTTGCTTCTGTCCAAAGAAAAACGTGTCTCCATTTTTTGTGATTTTTATTTTCTTTTGAGCACAGCAGCCACCCTTACATAGTGTGAACATTCTGTGATGAAAGGATCAATAGAAATGCTCCAAAACATGAGTGAATTCACCTGTTTTAGGATGACACAGGTGTTCAATTACACACATACAGCTTGTATCTTCCTAGAAAATCACTGACCAATAGAATAGGAAACACTGGAGCAGCCACACATGAGCCTAAGGTCAGCATGCCCAGTGCATCAGCTAGAGGGGTATAAGAGCCCCCCAGCATTACACTGTGGACCAGCTGAACTGTGTTCTACATGAACTGCGGAGCTACAGCCAATACTTTTGGGATGAGTTGGAGCAGAGTTTGTGATCTACTCTACTAATTATCCAACATCAGTACGTCACATCACTAATGCTCTTGTGACTAAATGCAATAAAATCCTCACAGTCATGTTGTAACATCTATAAAGCCTTCTCAGAAGTGTGGAGGCTGATACTGCAGCAAATGAGGACAATCCCCCTATTAATACACTTGATTTTCAAAAGAAATGTTGGATAAGCAGATATCTACAAACTTTTGGGCATATGTGCTATAAATTTATCTCCGAAAACAAGCATCAAAAAATATTTCCCCTAGGGCGAAATCATAAACAAGCCACAGTTATGGAATAAATGAGTTATTTATAGGTATTTGTGGTTGACAATAAAATAATGAGGTACTCTGTCAGGCAGTATATCAATGTTTTTGACAGCACTGTTAAGACAGCTTAACAATGATGGATGGTGCCATCAGCTGTTGCCAAGTGCTGCTGAATAAATGACACAAACAGCGTTCGATAAAAGTGGCTACGTGGGCTGCTCACTAGTCTAAACAATAAGCTATTGCATCATACTTCATCCGAGGTAAAGCCGCTCAATACAAAACGCATCATTCAATTAGGCAACTTAAAAGTGAAATTAGCAATAGCGCTCTGTCTTGCACTGTCAGTGCTTTCGATCGCCTCTCAGTTTCAAAGTTGCCTAGATGAGTCACCAAACTGCGAAACAAGTGTAATTGAAATGTGAAATAAATTACATCACTGGGATACATTTAGATTTGGACAGTTATTGTAATTGTTATAGATATGCTAAACTTGAAGTGTCGTGTTACTCCAATAAAAGCTCAGACTGGGCGAGGCTGTTTATCTCTGTCTCACTGCTGTAGCATGGAGGGGCTGGATGATGTATTGTCTATAAAGGTATTTTATGATATGAACACAGTGAAATTGATTTTCAGTTTTAGCTAAATTTTTAGTAATACAGGCAATCAGCATTATGTCCATAACAATGTACACTAAAACAGCAGTGCCCCTGTTGCCAGGAATTTTGTTTTTAGTTTTTTTAATTATTCTATTTTGGGCTTTTTACTTACGGTGTTCCAGGAACCATCAGTTAGCTGGAATGTATGTTTTTTGCTGGGTATTTCAAATAGTTTTGATAGAACAGCACAAAAGATATGGATCATTCTATGGAATTAGCTCAAAGTCAGAGAAAACACATTTCAGACTTATAACTGACCTGGACTTCAGACTACAATCACTTTACTTTAAATGACCCTATACCTTAATTATGTTTATTTTATTAAAACAAGTGACTGAACATTACATTGCATTTTTCATTAAAACACAAAAACGTTTACTTAACTGCAGAAAATGTATGTTTCAGTAGTGAAAATGCTTAATGTTACACACTGATTTTTAGACGTTGGGGCACATTTATTTTAAAACTATGAGATCTAACTGCTCACCATGTGGCCATGAGGGACAGGGATGCTAAAATAAGGCTCCGCCTATGGACTAAAACTCTTTGTATTTTGGTTGTGACATGAAAACTCAGGATAGATCCAAATCTTTCAACTATATTTTTACAAAATCTAAACGATCTTTTTAAAAACAACACTGAAAAAATCCAAAAACCAAGTATTATTTTCAGAAGTTGAAATTTAAGGGTTAGGATTTGGGACACCTCCCAATACAAAGAATGATGATTTTGTATATACTTAGCTTATTACTATCTCAATTAATGCATTGGGTTTAAAGAGATCATAACATAATCCTTGTAAACATCTAATCTCTGAATCTTTTTTTTTTTTTTTACACTGTGGGACCACAGTTTAAACTAAGTCAGTAGAATGGCACATATACAAATGCATGAGTTCCCTTTCCGGATATGTGCTTTCTATCTGGTTAACATTTACATTCTGGTGTAATTTTGAGAGAACAAAAAATATCTTGTGTGTGAGACATATATATAAAATAAGTATAGAGTACCAGCATTCGGAAAGCACAGGATTTACACAATTTACACAATATTCCACTCATCCCAGATGCAGTCGATTAGCCAAGACATGTTCAGTCTGACTTCTGACTGACTTCTTGTGTTTGTGAACAACATTAGCCTCACAGCTCCAGTTTCAAACTAAACAAGCAAAATTTGGAATCCTGATCGATTACATGTGGGGTAATTGTGGGGAAAACTGTGTCAATGTGATTTTTCACTGAACCATTTCAGGTAAACAAATACCACATGACATTGGGATACTGTGCTATAGTTGTAAAATATCTCAAATATTGAACTGTATCAATATTACTCAGCACTGTGGCATGGCTTTGTCTGTTGCTCATGCATGAACCAATGTCCGTAGGTAAGCCAACCGCAGAGATTCTAGAAAACCACAAACAAGTGAGAATGGCTAAGTTTGATTTTGAATTATGAAAATGAACTGTACTCAAAGTACAAAAAAAAAATTTGGAATGCAAATGAGAATGAAACATACACCACCGCACGGTAAACAAATCAGCATCACAGAGCCAATGCGGTGAAATGAAACAACAGGACACAGAGTTCACAGAGGGACACTCATCATTACTCATAATGCCAATGGTGAGCGAAAGGAAGCACACGGTGCTTTGGACTAATTTCTGCCTGACTGGAGCGTCTCTTCTGCTTGCTGTACAGTGCACAAAACACCACATGCATAACCCTCTCTCTCTCTCTCTCTCTCTCTCTCTCTCTCTCTCTTTCACTCAAACTACAAAATACTACATACACACTGTTTTTTTATACAATGTCAGGATGTGGGGTCATACATCATACATACATTTTATCTCCAAAAGTATCCAGACATCCCCTCTTACCTTCTAACTCCAGCTACATTAAGGTGCACCCATCTTAAACACAGGCTTGACACAGTCTTTCGAATGTGCAAACGCTTATAGAATCTCTATAGTAAAGCATTGCCAACAGAATAGGAAGCTCTGGAGTAGATGCACATGAGCCTAAGCTCACCATGCCCAATGCCAAGCCGTGAGCTAGAGAGGTGTAAAGCTCTCTAGCATTGGGCTGTGGAGCAGCGGAATCCATCAAATACCTTTGGGATGAATCGAAGTGGCATTCGTGATCCAGCATTATTCATTCAACATCAGCACCTAATCTCACTAATACTCTTATAGCTGAATGCAAAAAGATCCTCACAGCAATGTTCCAGCATCTAGTAAAGCCTTCCTAGAAGTGTAAAAGCTGTTACTGCAGCAAAAGAGGGCAAATTCCCTATTAACACCCTTGATTTCAGAGAAAAATAAACTTTGAATGAGCATGTGTCTACAAACTTTTGGACATATAGGGTATATCCCACATGCATTCTATATAAGCAAGTGCCTATATGCATGCTCTGTGGCTTGTGTAAAACATGCTCAGCAGGCCCAGTCGACGTCGGTTTTGGATCAAGATGGCAAGAGGGTTCGGTACTGGAGCATGGATGGCAGAAACTTCAGTTACAAATCCGTGGTGTTTTGATAGGAACAGTCACTACATTTAGATCTATGGGGAGGATACCATTAAATAAAGATGGACATTCTGGCTGAAAGCACAGACTGATTGTTCGTGGTGCTCATGTACTAGCGCGAAAACCTGAAAAGCAGTCCTCACGTGACTGAGGATGTCAGCGCAGGACGTGGTCAAATTATCAGCAAGAACAGTTTTTCCACAACTACATAGAGAGGGGCAGGAACTGATCTACAGAGATGTGAAAAAATTGATATGGTCAGTTGAGCTATCCTTCACCACGTTCTCCACACGTGGGTCAGTGTGTATGTGGCATACCAACAGAGACACCTGAATGCTTGACCCCTACAGTGCTATCCACCACCATCATTAAAACACTACTAGAGGGAACACCTTTTGGACAAACTGTGTTTCATCACTCCAGCACAATCCTAGAGACTATCCACGCTACGGCGCACTGAAGGTGTTCTGATGGAAAAATCTGGGTTTGGTGAATGCCAGGAGAACAATACCTACCAGAACACTCAGTGCCCAAGAGGGATAATGGTCTGGGGCTGCTTTTCAGGGGTTGGGCTAATTCCTTAGGTCCAGTGAAGGGTAATGTTAATGCTACAGGATACATAGACATTTTAGACAATTATATGCTTCCGATTTTGAGGCAACAGTTTGGGGAAGGTCCTTTCCTGTTCCAGCACGAAAGTGAGGTCCATAAAGACATGGTTTGGTGTGGGGAAATTCCAGTGGCCTGCAGTGAGCCCTGAACACCTCTGGGATGAAGTGAAACATCAATTATCATCCAGTAAGCCTTCCCAGACGAGTGGAGGCTGTTAAAGCCGCAAAAGGGGGCAACTTCATATTAATGCCCTCGGTTTTGGAACGGGATGTCCAGCAAGCTCCAATATGTGTGATGGTCAGGTGTACATACACCGCTGGCCACACAGTGTATATGCATGTGTGTACGGGACTGTGCATCACCTTTCATTTAATTAATTTACAATGAATCTTTATGTAGTTATTTATATTATTTAACAAAAAATAAACATAAGCTTCAACAACTAAATATAACATCCTACATTTCAATATTTACTGTGCCCAGGGATATTTTTTCATACCTCCAAAGTTCAGTCTTAGAAGTCGGTTGGATTTTCTGCTTCTCACGATCCAAGTAATCCCAAACATATTCAGTGATGTTGAGGTCTGGACTCTGGGATGGTCAGTCCATTGTTCTCAGAACACCAGCAGCTTCCTTGTTTGATTTGCAAATGTTGCCTACCTCATTTTCTCAGCAAGGGCTTCGTGACAGCAACATATCTTTTCAGACTCATAGTGTTGAGTTGTCTTCTCACAGTGGAAGGATGGACAGAAGCATTGTGGATTTTCTCAGATCTGAAGCAAGAGTGGGGCTTAATTTGGTACTGCCTCTCAAAAATGAAAGCCTTAAGTGCTGTTTATCAGATGGTGGACGTTTTGGCGGTCTACCAGGTCTTGCACGGTCATTAGGAGCCCCATTTTCTCTATATCCTTAAATCATTTTTCGAACTCCAGTTTTGGAAAGTCCTGTTCCAGTTATTTTCATTTGCTTTTCCCTTTACTTCTGCAAGTGGATTATCTTATATCTAATCTCCTCGTACATAACTACTGAAAAACTAATAACTTTATTAGTTTTTTAAGTTAAATTAAGTTAAAACAAAGGTTTTAAAGAAATTAAAACCTTTGCACAGAACTGTATGTAAGTGCCGATGTGTAATAGGAATTTTCTAATTCTAACCCTAAAC
>JAILXH010136429.1:0-11773 GCA_023558415.1 Piaractus mesopotamicus
CATAAACACTTTTACCCCTTCTCATTTCTCTCTCTCTCTCTCTCTCTCTCTCTCTCTATATATATATATATATGTATACACACAAATGAGCGATTTTCCACCCATACAAAAGTCAGTATGGTTTCCCTTAAGCTCTGTTCTAGGATCAATGAATCATCATGAGCTGGAGGTTAGTTACAGGAAAGCCAGCCACAAAAACTCCATGGCCAGGCCAGAGGTCACCAACCTACAGCTTATAGAGATTCACTCTCCCTCAGAGTTATTTCAACCCAAATCCAACACAACACACCAATCAGGGATCTCACACATGAACAATCAGATACATACAGATTTTAACTTTTTATTAACCAAAACAACACAAAAACAAAAATGTTTTTTAATTAAATGCTTCAAAACTTTTTGAGAGACTTTATTGATTTTTATTCAATTTTAGATGCAACATATTTCAATTTATAGTGAACCACACTAGCTTATTTTTAATTACATTTGGTAAGTGATATAAACCAATTGTTGCAACAGGTAAGATCTTCAAATGTCCTGGCTTAAGAATACAACAACCAGTTTATTTACTTATCTGAAGGGTGAGGGCAGACTGCCTCAGTCCCTCTACAGAGTGGAGGGATTATTATGTCCCTTTTGCCACTCAGTGGATCCAAAGGCACCGGCTACTGTATGTCACAAAGTCCTTCAGGTGCTGTAGAGGTTACTTTCCCTCACTGGATACCTCCTGGTAGGGTCCGATTGTAGCTGAGGTGATGTCACCTGTGACTGGCTTGGGATGGTGATTTCAGCCGCTGTTGTGCTATCAGGCAGGTTGTCAGGCAAGTCACTTGATTGGATCAGTGCCACAGGCATTGCCTACAAATGACTTTAGGTTCTCCTAGCAAGACCTTTGGGTGAATCCACATAGTAGGTGAAAAGCATCCTAGCTCGCAATCCAGTTAAACCCTGCTTTCACGATGAACAGTCTCCTGCCTTGCAGCCCTGTCAAACTCCACGACTCAGTCAAATTCCGCCACCAAAGTGAAGCGTTTCCTGGCTCATGGCATGGTCCAACTCCGCTTCCACAGTAGTGAAGAGCCTACCAGACTCTTGGCCTAGTCAAACTCTGCCAATGTAGTCAAGAATTTCCCAGTTCACAGTCCAGTCAAACTCCGCCACCATGATGAAGAGTTTTCCAGGTCATGGCCAAGTCAAACTTTGCCACTGCGGTGAAACATTTTCCTGGCTCACGGCCCAGTCAAACTCCACCGTAATGAGGAAGAGTTTTTTGGGTCATGGCCAACTCAAACTCCGCCAAACTGGTGAAGAGTTTCCTGGCTCATGGCCAAGTCAAACACAACAGTGGGGATGAGTTTCAGGGGTCATGGCCACCACCGCAGTTAAAAGTTTCCTGGCTCACAGCACAGCCCACAGCTCAGATAAACTAACCTTGGATCTAAATTTCTTTATGGTCACTAAAAATGTTAAATAAATACATTTTTTAAAAAAAAAAATACATTTAAATATATGCACACTATATGGACAAAAGGATTGAAGCACCTACACATTACACCTTCAGGAACTTTTATGACATCCCATTCTAAATCTATAGGCATTAATATGGAGTTGATCCACCCTTTGCAGCTATAACAGCTTCCAATCTTCTGGAAAGGATTCTACAATATTTTGAGTGTGTCTGTGGGAATTTTGCTCATTCATCCAGAAGAGCTTTTGGGAGGGCAGACACTGATGTTGGACGAGAGCTCCTGGCTTGCAGTCTCTGTTCTAGTTCATCCCAAAGGTGCTGATGAGGTTGAGTTCAGGGCTCTGTGAGGGCCAGTCAAGTTCTTCCACACCAAACTCACCCAGCCATGCCTTTATGGAGCTTGTTTTGTGCACTGAGGCTCAGTCATGCTGGAACAGAAAAGGTTCTTCCCCAAAATGTTCGCACAAAGTTGGAAGCATACAATTGTCCAAAATGTCTTGGTCTGCTGAAGCATTAAGGTTTCCCTTCACTGGAACTAAGGGGCCTAGGCTGACCCCTGAGAAAACAACCCCATAATATTATCCCTCCTCCACCAAACTTTGCAGTTGGCACAATGCAGTCAGGCAGGAAATGTTCTCCTGGCGTTCGCCAAAGCCAGACTCATCCATCAGACTGCCAGATAGAGAAGCCTGATTCATTGATTCACAGAATATGTTTCCACTCCTCCAGTTTAGTGGCGGCATGCTTTAGACCACTCTATACAATGCTTAGCATTGTGCTTGGTGATATAAAGCTTGCATGCAGCTGCTCGGCAATGGAAACACATATCATGAAGCTCCTACCACACAATATTTGTGCTGATGTTAGTGCCAGAGGAGGTTTGAAACTCTGCAGCTATTGCATCAGCAGAGTGTTGGAGACATTTATGCTCTATGCACCTCAGCAAGTGGTTTGACACTTTTTGGCTGAGTTAGCCACTCTATAGAATGACTAATTTTTTCCACAAATGTTTGTAAAGGCAGGCTGCATGGCAAGGTGCTTAATTTTATACACATTTGACAATGGGACTGAATGAAACACCTGAATTCAGTGATTAAGAGGTGTGTTCCAAGAGGTGTATACATGCACACACACACACACGTTTGGAAGTGAAGTAGCAGTAGTGAAGCATCTGAATATATTGATTAAAGTAAACATCTTGTAGATGTTCTGTTGATACATTATCTACATTAAGAAGATTTTGCAAAACATAAACTTACGAAACCTTACCCAAAACCTAACCCTAACCCTGGCCCTAATCCTAACCCTAAACTTGACCTCAAACAAAAACCTAATCCTAACCCTCATATGTTTCTGACATGTTACTGAGAGTCTGTTGAGTGTTTCTTTCATCTAAAAGGACCACTCAAAACAAAGTTTCACCAAAAAATCCCTTAAACGTATTATTTTCACTACTTATATTCCTTAATCTCAGTACAGCCTGTAGACCATAAGAGTTCACTAGACAGACTAGAACACCTTCTTAAGATAACAGGAATGGCACTCTCCAGGTTTAGAACCTAACAGACTGATCATTAACAGTTTAGATAAAAATTTTTATTCAATTCATACAACAGTGAAGTATGGTGTCCCTCAAGGCTCCATTCTGGGATTGTTGCTATTCTCATTATTTATACTTCTTTTGAGTGCATTTATATGGAAAAATTGTACTAGTTTTTATTGCACTGGCGTTCTGAAAAGCCCTCTGAAATATGATTTAAAAAATATTTAAAGCAATGGTTGAAACTGGACACCATTATGAACCACTTTGATATTTTGTGAAAATGCATTTCAATTCAATTCAGTTTAGTTCAATTCAATTCAAATTATTCAGTTCAATTCAGTCCAACTTTATCATTATTCCAATACAGTATAACGAAAGACTGTCAGGCTACTTCTCCGATACAATAATGAAAGGATAAAAACATAATGCAAAGCCAATAAACAAAACACAAAGACAAAACATGCACAGATAGTAAATACAGAAGAGGTCCAAGGTCAGAGGTAGAGGTACAATTATAAAGTGCAAACTGTATTAGAAATATGTAGTTTTGAGTGATTATAGCTTAGGTGTTTTAGTGTGCTTTAATTGGAAGTGTACACTATGTTGAGGTAAACCAGGTCAAGTGTGCATATATAGTAGTATTTTAAATATTTGTCAAAGTTCTTACATTCACAAAGTGTACAGTGCAGGTACATGAGCATATGCAGCTTACAGTTCACATATACAGCTTACAGTATAAATATCCAAGTAGAGAAAGTACAAAGCTTAAATCTTCTCCATCATGGTCAAAAAGGCGCAACAGCGTCTTTACTTCCTACTGAGCCTCAAGAAAGCTCATCTGTGTCCCGGGATACTGGTGAACTTTTACCACTCTACCATTGAGAGCATACTCACAAACTGCATCTCAGTGTGGTACGGCAACTGCTCCGCATCTGACCGCAAAGCACTCCAGCGGGTGGTGAAAAGTGGCCAACACATCAAAGGTGCCCAATTACCCTCCCTTAAGAACTCTTACCATAAGCGCTGCCTGGGCAGGGCAAGGAGCATCATCAAGGACGTCTCTCATCCTAGACTTGTTACCCTCCTCCCATCTGGCAGGCGTTATAGCAGCCTCCACTCTTGCACCAGCAGGCACAGGAAGAGCTTCTTCCCTGAGGCTGTGACTCTGCTGAACTCCACACCGCCACTTTAACCGCATCTTTGCACTCTGCATTGTTATTGTACTTTATGTTTTCCTAGCAGTGTATAGAAATGTTGAGCAAACTGGGAAGAACAAGGTTAGTTCAGTAACAGTCTGTATTAGGGGTGCGGGAAAAAAATCGATTCTTAGATGCATCACGATGTGGACGTGAACAATTCTGAATCGATTCACAAATGTCAAAAATTGATTTTCTAAATATTTAATTTATAGCGTAATGTTGACGGAACGCAAAAGGCGGAACTTGGAAGTGGGTAAGTGCGGCACCTGAACAGTCTGTGACGGCACACAATAAAAACACAACTGGATGAGTGAGAAATCAGACCGGCAGCTTCTGCATTAAAAGCTAGGTTAGGTCAGGAGTCACAACCCAAATGATAAGAAGAGCCATTTTGTCCTTTCAACAAAAATCAAACCACATTGGGAGCTGCAACCATATTAATGTCCAGTACGTCTCAGTATGTGATGATGTCCTAGTATAGGCTACAAATATAAACGAGAGCGCCGACTTTGCTCTGCTTTAAGCTTTAGCTATAGCTGCTTTCCTCCCATCTGCACCAGAAAACTTTTCCTCAAAAGTAGACTGGCTTATTGGACAATGTCTTTCAGCGTTTGACTGTTTTACGAGGCTGAAGTCGCTTCTCATTCTCCAGCTTTTCATTCGAATTTTCCCGCTCCACCTTAAATTCTGACTGAGGCGCCGAATGTAAATGCGGGACCATTTAAGGTGGAACAGGAAAATTCGAAAGAGAAGCGACTTCATCTTCGCCACTGTTTAGTGTTTGACAGTCTCTCGTCGCAGATTTAACTTGCCAGGAAACCAACTGCGCTGCTTATAAATGCAAATAACACATCGTTGTTAGGTGACCTGCAGTCTGCATGCAAATTCTCAGTCGTTGCGAAACAGGGATTTTGTGCTATGTTGCACACGTCCCGTCTCGAAGATATTTTACTGACACAGCGCCCCCAACCCCCCCCACTCTGGATGGCTGAAACAGGGAGTGGCTGGGGTGTGTGGTGTCAGAGGAGATGTTGCTGGCTTTTGTTAGACATCTCTTGTTGTAGATGTACAGCATGTGTGGGAGGGCAGCTGCGGTGATGTGCTGGGCAGTTTTGACCACTTGCGTTCAGCAGCAGTGATGATTGTGTTTTGTGATGCAGTTGTAGGTGTACAGTGTGTAGGGCATGGGTTAGAGGATGCAGCCTTGTGGGCATCCTGAGCTTGAGGCAGGGAGAGGTGTGGTCACCCATCATAACAGACTGTGGTCTGCAGATGAGGAAGTCCATAATCCATTTGCGACTTATTCCAAGAGTGCCCAGACAGGTGGCAGAGCTGAAATTAATACGCAACATTCTCACTACCTTCCAGGTAGTTGAGTGCAGTGCGCATTGACAGGGAGATTACATCATGAGTAGGTCTGTTTGCGTGGTAGGCAAACTGATGGGGGTCCAAAGTTCTAGGAAGACTCCTCTTTATATAAGCTAAGATCAGTCTCTCGAAGCACTTCATCACTATGTGTGTGAGACTGATGGGGCGGTAGTTATTCATGCATGTGATGATGGGTTTCTTTGGGACTGAAATGATGGTTGTGGCTTCGAAGCAGGCAGGAACGTTAGACTGTGCCAGGGAAAGGTTGAAGATGTCCATGAAGGTGGCAGCTAGCTGGTGGGCACACACTTTCAGGACTGGACCTGGAATGCCATCTGATTGAGCACTCATCAGTGCTCTTTTCACCTCCTCTGTAGTCAGTATGAGCTAACTCCTCTATGGAGGGGGACAGGGCAGTGGTGGTTAGCTAAGCGTGAGCAGTGGTCTCAAAGCGGGCATAGAAAGTGTTTAGTTCACCAAGGAGGGAAGTGTCTGTGGTCACCCGGTTACTGACTTTGCTCTAATAGTCAGTGAATACTTCTATCCCTTCAAGTAGATTGTAATTTGAGTGCTGTACTTGTGTTTTGCAGCCCTGATGCCAGCCCTCAGGTTGCGTCTGGCAGCTTTAAGTTTTTCATTGTTGCAACCACCGTACTTTCAGCAGACTGCAGACTTCACTGTTCATCCACAGGCTGACAGAAAATAAGGGCAGCCTTAAAGCTTTGAGTTAACTGTACTTCACATCAGTTGACAGATTGTACTACACTATTAGTAGTTCAGTTCATTTTAAAGCAGTTGGCTCTGAGAAAGGGTGGAAGTTTGTGAGTTTATATTGTAGCAGACTCTAGCTGTAGTTTGAAAATGTGCTTTTCCTGTGAGATAGCATGGTCTTTCGCTCTCCGAATTAGAATCTGACACTTATAGCAACACATTTGCACCTTCACATAGATTTATGTCTTCATATGAAAAATGAGTAGATTTCCACACATACAAAAGTTGGCATGGTGTCCCTCAAGGCTCTGTTTTAGGATAATTGTAATTGTCATTATGTATGGTTTAAGTGCAGTTATGTGGAAAAATGGAACTAGTTTTTATTTTTTTTGTTTGTTTGTTTTGCATAGTCCTTTTAAAATCAAATGAATTCATGTATGAGATCCCTGACTGGTGAATTTGGGTTGAAATCAAATACTGTGGGAAAGTGAATTATCATGAGCTGGAGGTCGATTACAGGAAATCTATCCACCAGTCACAAAAACCATCTGAGTCTAGACCAGAGGTCAGAAGTCAATAACTATTTCAGTTATTCCTAAAGGACGCAGCGTATGGTGGAGAGTTAGAATGTAGGATTCACCCGCCCAAGGTGGCAGGTAAACTGTTTATCCAGAAAGCAACTCAGTTTTCTGCCATTCTCACAGAGGTTAAAATAATGATAGTGAGAGCATATTTATAATTACACATGAGCAGGACAATAGGTTGTATGTAAAAACTACTGTGAATCATCATAAACCAACTATTTAATAACTTTAGCCATGGTTGAAAATTTAGTCTTTCGTTGTTTACGTCTGCTACACTGTACAACCTGGGGTTGCTCTTAATGGTTTTATGTACAACCTGGGGTTGCCTTTAATGGTTTTATGACTGCATATCCACTGCAGGTCCATGGTGGCTAGTAGTTCAGCTCATCATGTAGGTGTAATTGTGTAAAAGTAGCAATTGGCTCTGCTTTCACAGTTTATAAAGTTCCTAATTTGCCTTCAAGAGAGTTTAGATCCCCAATCTTTACTGTCAATTATGACTGACTCATCAATGATGATGATGGTGTATGATTTGAATTTGAATGAATTTGAATGAGTGATTTCTGGTAATTATGGTTCTGTAAAGCTAAAGTACCTCAGTGCTTTGGCTATTTGTGAAGTGTCACTAGAAAATCCAGACTTGATTGTATCAGTGATGGCTTATAGCAGGTGAATGGCTCTTTTCACAACATGCAGTGCTAGACCAAGGTTGTCTCCTTGATTATCTTAGATTAAGCTGAGATTATGATTTAGTCTATGATTTGTCCCCATTTAGCGGGATCCAAGGGTTCTTTAGAGCTGTTGAGTATAACAATATTGCTTGTATCATGTCAGAGTGTGAACTTCCATTATGTTTGGAAGTTGTTAGAATGAAAAAAGCATAGAGTTTCCTTAAAGGCTTCAAGGAAGTTTTGATTTCCTTGTTTTAATTTCTGCCACTCGGGAGTGTGGGCAGAACCCTAAAAGCGGGGTGGGGGGCTCACCACTGGCAGTGTCACTGAATCCCCAGGGACAGTGGGTCACGATTAAAATCAGACAGAAAAACATCTGGATTTGAAGCATTACTCTCTTTTAACAATATTAGTGTGAATTTATATCAAGTTGAATTTACTTTCATTCACAGTAAATAAATTACAGAAATGACTTGGACTTGCACCCCAGAGACTTGGACTTAAACACTAGAGACTCAAGACTAGACTCAGTCTCACACCCCAAATATTCCACTAGGACTTGCACTCCACTTGCAAATGCAGCCTTAAGTTTTTTTAACCACAAGCCTTGAACACCTAGATGTGGGGTTTTGCTCATATTCCTCTCTGCAGAAACGTCCTGTGAAAATCGCCTCTGATTTGATTCTACTTATAAGGTTACGCATATAAATTACATATTCATACAACGTGATATGTTGACACAAATAGCACATAACGTCACAGGATTTTATGAATGTTATGTGAAATTCTCCTTTCTATTTTATTACCGAATTATTTGTTTATTTAAATTTTTTTTGGAAAATTTGTGACTTTTGTGCATTTAACCTATTAGTTATGATCCTTAGCAGGTCAAAAGCAAAGGCCACACATTCTGGGGAAATGGTCCTCTTAAGTGGTCCAGGACGTTGTTTACTACAACTAAAACCCTGGCAGGTTTGATACAGATTCAAATAATGAGATTTTCATTACTGAAGGACAGAACTGAAGCACTACATGAAGTAAATACAGGGTTTAAAAGAAAGAGGCAAAACAGTGTGAAATGGTGGGTCAGTCTGTAGTTTGTATAGCAAGTATGCATATGCTCACCAACAGAAATTTCACCTAGGGCTCCTTGATGTTTTTGAGTGTATCTGCTTTTATTTTTATGCACTTTAAATGTGTTCAGCACTTAATATTTGTGCTTAATTTTTATATATTAAAAAATACATTTTTATCCTCACATATTACATCTTTAGTAGATTAAATCAAGATGTCGTTTCACTCTCATCTTTTTGGTCATAGACCCTTGCAGGGCAGGCTTTTTTGTACTGGTTGAGCACCCACTGCTTACTCATTTTAGAAGACGATGTTGATAAGAAGATCTGCGGTTTGTGGTGAGCAGAACATGTTTATTGTGACTTGTACCACAAACATAAGCATCATTGTGATAGATTAGTCTGATAAAGTCAGAATAAAACTGTGACTCAATGGGACAGACACACTGACTACCTCATACACACACACACACACACACAGACACACAGACAGACAGCACTTCAGGGCTGCAGAACAGGTAAGAGCTGAAACACACACACCAGTAGACACATTTATAAAATTATACTAACGTAATAATACTGGTAGCACTTTATACATGGTAATAAGTGGATGATATGATTTGGTAATATTATTGTAACAAGTTTACTAACCTCAAAATTATGTGCTACTTTTGTGGTTGTTAATTTTTAGATCAGATTAGATTCAACTTTATTGTCATTGTGCAGAGTACAGGTACAGAGCTAGTGAAATGCAGTTAGCATCTAACCAGAAGTGCAAAATACAGTAGTGTCTACCTATAAAGTGCAGGAAAGTAGCCATGGTAAGTAATGCTGTGGTTACAGTATGTACAATTAAGGATGGCAGAGTGGTAAAAAATGGAGATATGCCAGTATAAATAGAATACAAAAATAGGTAAAAATACGGAATTAAAGTATTTATCCGAATTTAGTACAGCGATAGAAAAAACGCCACACCAGATATATGTTTCTACAACCTGCTTACCTTTCTTACAGAGGTGGCAGAAGTACACAAGTCCTTTTACTTAAGTAAAAGTACTAGTAATGCTCATAAATGTACTTAAGGAAAAAGTAAAAGTATTTCTTTAAAAAACATTTGTAATTCAGTATTTTTTTTATTGAGGGTTAGAGGTACACATCCATCAAGCATACATAATGGTTTATACTATGCTTAACTTTCTCGTGTGCTCTGCTGGGGCCTGTAAGCCGTGAAAGTAGCCATTCACAGGTTCACTACGAGCAAGGCATCTAACCCCCAACTGCTCCCCAGGAGCTGCAGATACGGCTGCCCACTGCTCTGGGCAAGTGTGCTCACTGCCCCCTGGTGTGTGCATTCACTAGTGTGTATGTGGGTATTTCACTGCACAGATGGGTTAAATGCGGAGGTGAATTTCCCCGTTGGGTTATTAATAAAGGGTAACTTAACTACATTAGGTGCCTGAATACAATCGCCTAATTAAAAATACATAGACAAATAGAGAGATAAAATAAATAAAGAGATCATTAAAACTAAAAGAACGAGTCCGTTTTAAAAATATACTGAGTAAAAATAGTGATTTTTCTTTTGAAAAGTAATGAGTAAAAGTAAAAAGTATTAAGGGACAGAAATACTAAAGTACAGATACCTAAAAAAATGACTTAAGTACAAGTACTTCATAACTTACCACCTCTGCTTTCCTAAACTTAACAACTAGCAAATAACCATGCCATTTTTCAGGTTAGTAAAACTTGTTACCATAATATTACAATATCATAACCCAGTTATTACAGATCTGTAGTAGTGCTATCAAAATACTGGTGCTTAAGAGTCAAATTTAAAGTAAACTCTCCAGAAAACAGAAGTAGGTAATGAAAATAATAAATAAAATGCTGCTGACTACAGTGATGGAGTGGAACTAAGAGACTCACTCTTAGTTATCTACAACTTGTTTAAGCTTCATTCACTCTTACTCTGTGCAGAATGAGGATTTTGATCGCTGTCGCCACTCTTGTGGTCGTGGCTGGTGCTGCTAGTGTCTCTCTGGAGGATCTGGAGTTCCACACCTGGAAACAGAAGTTTGGTGAGAAATCTACATCAAATCTGCTTCTATACAATGCACAGTTCCATGCACAATGTCTGTTCATCTGCTGCATCCAACATATTTTAACATATAAAACATAAAATGTGCCAAAGCTTTTGCACAGGCGACATTTTATGATTTTTTTTATTTTATTAACCCTTTAAAATCCCTGGCTTAATACATACTAGGACTTATTAATCAGTAACTGCTGGGACTTCGATGCAAACTGGCTGAGGTATTCTTAGACTATAGAAGTGTTTAATAAACTTTGGGCCCACCGGTGGACGCTTGCCATTTAAGGGGTGATGTAAACTGTATCTGTGTTTTAAAATGTGCAGAAGTGTGTTCTCTGTAGAGGATGTGTTAACTCATTTACACTTAGAAAATCAACATGAACAACATTACATTTAACCGGGGTGTGATCCAACTTTTTCATACTACTGTACTTGTCAAACTTTTGCATGTGTCTAGAATAAAGAAAGTGTATGTGTTAATCTCTCAGGTAAGACCTACAGTTCAGAGGAAGAAGAGTCTCAGCGTAAGATGGTCTGGCTGGACAATCGTAAGCTGGTCCTGGAGCACAACATGCTGGCTGACCAGGGCCTCAAAAGCTACAGACTCGGCATGAACCACTTTGCAGACATGGTGAAAACTCTCACACACACACACACACAAATACCCCTCCATCTGTAGCTTATTAGATAGATCATTGGATATCACATAAATATATATGTACATAAATAACATAAATAACTGGCTCTAAATGTAGGTACTGTGATATAAACTGAGTCTGTTCTACAGTTTCTCATTAGGTTGAGTGAATAACTGACTCTAAATGTAGGTATTGTGATATAAACTGAGTCTGTTCTACAGTTTCTCGTTAGGTTGAATGAATAACTGTCTCTAAATGTAGGTATTGTGATATAAACTGAGTCTGTTCTACAGTTTTTCATTAGGTTGAATGAATAACTGGCTCTAATTGTAGGTATTGTGATATAAACCGAGTCTGTTCTACAGTTTCTCATTAGGTTGAATGAATAACCGGCTCTAATTGTAGGTATTGTGATATAAACTGAGT
>JAILXH010136458.1:1461-18180 GCA_023558415.1 Piaractus mesopotamicus
ATTTTGCTGCAGCCTCCACTCTTCTAGGAAGGCTTTACACTAGATGTTGGAACATTGCTGTGAGGATTTGACTGCATTCAGCCACAAGAGCACTAGTGAGGTCTTGTGCTGATGTTGGATGATTAGTTCTGGATCACTAAAGCCACTCCAACTCCATCACTCCACAGAATGCAGTTTCACTGCTCCACAGCCCAATGCTGGGAGGCTTATACCCCTTTAGCTGACGCTTGACATTGGGCATGGTGACTTTTTCTATGCGCAAATAAATGCCTGTGTCAGTAACAGATGCACCTTAAATGAGCAGAATTCACTAATCAAAAGTGGCATCTACAAACTTTTGGATATGTCGTGTATAACACGTGGAAAAAAAATACTTGCCCATGAATCCTCCAGTCTTTTTCTGTGTAAAATAAAAAAAACATTCATCATTTTTCATCATTATTTAGTTAATTGCATTTTCAGCTTACTAAACAGAAGACACATGTGGCCATCTAGCTTCAGTCATTTTTTTATGGCTTTTTATAGCTGTGCTCTGCTCTGTAGATTCGTCTCCTCCAAGGCCAACAGAATGTTTTTCTTATTGCTGATTCAATTTACATCCGTTGTGTGTACTGTAGAGCTGAATATTGACTCAGATCATGAGTGTTGTTTCACGTTGCAAGAGCGTATTAGTGCTCCAAAGCAATCCAAAGAGCAAATAAGCTTTCTAGAAGCCATCATATTGTATTGATAGTAGTGAAAAGCAAGTTCTGCACAGCGTAGGGCTCATTATTTTGATCTTTCCATCTCACAAAGAAATGCCACAGGTGAGTAATAGCACCGCATCCTATTGGGCTTGCGAGGATGAGCAAAAAGGCCGCTTGACTGTCTTTTCCAGGCAAGAGAGGGGCCTTCTATTTGTGGCTTTCCACTGTCAACTTTCCCACTGCTCTCCCTACTAACTCCCACTGAGCCCCCTACTAAGAGTGAAAACATGCATTGTGAGGCATCAGTGTGAGGGTGGCAGTTGAATTCATTTTGAAATGTTAAAATTAATATTAATTGGTAAAAAATAATATTAATTTAATGATGTGTTTACTTTTTGGGTGAAAATACACTGAATAGGGACTTAAATCATTCTTTCATTCATACACTCATTCATCATCAAAATGCTTATCCTCCTGGGTTGCTGGAGCCTATCCCAGTGCTCACTGGGCGGAAGGCAGGAAACACTCTGGACAGGTCACCATTATACATTAATTCCATACATTAGTCTCAACGTAAGCTTCTGAGCAACAGCAATCAGTGTATCAAATTGTTTACTGCCCAAGAAGTGTTCAGTACTAGGGGTGTAACGGTACGTGTATTGTCCTGAACCACCTTGGTTTCGTGCATGCAGTTCTGCGGAGATATTTTTTTGAACATGTGAAGAGATTCAGCACAAAGGCTTATACATTTTTTGTGTCTCCTCTGCTCCTGTTTTCAAATTCACAACTGGAGTTGAACGATCATCACAGACATTAGTTACCATTAGTGACTTTCCCCGTCGAGTGCAAATAACTCATACTACAGGCTGTACTAACTACCTCAGGGGGGACTATACAACACTGGATGGAACTAACTATAACTTGCACTACTGTCTGTTCAAATTAAATGCAACAAACCTTGCCTTATGCATTTGGGTGTTTTTATTGCTTTTTTCCTGTTGTACTGAACTTGTACCGATCTGTGATGTCCAATCCACGGTGTGCCAGTAAGCTTGTATCAAATGTGGTAATTGGTGTTGCTTTGGCAGTACTAAGCCACAGCTGGAGTAGCTGGTGTTAATTTTCATGTAGTAGTGAAGTTCAGTAGTAGACTTACTTTCATGTGATGTCATTAAGTCAAGTGAAGTCAAAGTTTATTTATAAAGCGTTTTTTTACAACAGGTGTTGTCACAAAGCAGCTTTACAGAAAAAATCCGGGTCCCAACCCCCATGAGCATTGTCAATGGCGACAGTGGCAAGGAAAAACTCCCTAAGAGCAAGAGGAAGAAACTTTGAGAGGAACCAAGACTCAAAAGGGCAACCCATCCTCCTCTGGTCGGCACCGGATAGGAAACAGTGTTAGTATAAAATATTAGAATACAAAACGGGAAAAACAGGTGGGGCAATGATTAATTAGATAGTTTGAGTTTATGCAGCAGCAGCAGCAATATCATCAGGTCGGTCGGTTCATGCAGGTGAGGTTTGCACAGCGTTGTACAGCATGAAGCTCCATGGTGGTCAAAACGGTGCAGATCAGCCAACGGAGATGGAGCTCTGGTGACTCTAGCAACTCTGGTGGCTCCCATGTGGCGACTCAGGCAAACGTCATTCTGTGGCTCAAATAAAGGGAGAGAGTCAAATCAAATAGTGGTGAAATTTGAGATTTCATGACACGCTGAATCTTATCCCAAAGAATCACAATCAAATCAAATCAAATTATTGTGAGGTCAGAAATATACGCCTCTGCCCACTACACTGAACTGGACACCTCTCTGGTGTCACCATCAGCACTCTTTGATGCAATTTCACAGCCCAGAACTGTGAGCTGCCCACAGAACAGACCCTACCCTCTCAACACTTGTCATGGAATGATCCTGTAATGTCTGAGCAGAGTGTGAAAGAGCGATTCTGGTGCTTTGAAATGGAACAGTGAATTCTGATAGCGAGCCATTTCAGGTTTCCAAGAAGAGATTCGTTTTGAAGCCCTGCGACCCCTTGACCCCCAGGCCTACATCACAGCCTTGCATTTGCTTATCTTCCCCTTCCTGTTTAACCCAAGATTAGATGCAATTTTCTGATTGCTGTCGACACAGAAAACAACAGGGACGAAGAAAACCTCACTCAAAGCCGAAATCAGCTGAAACTGATTGGACCTGCTATTTTAAGGAGAACTCCTAATACTCATATGTTCCAAAATAAACAGGCACTAAAGACATCCTACAGGGCAGCGCTGGGCTTGATCAAACTGTCAGCAGCTAGATACGCCCAAAGGATACTTCAAAGGACAAGATACTAATTGTAGCTTTGGTTTTAGGCCTATCATTAGCCAAACACCACCCAATAATCACAGTCCTTTGTGTCATTGGACTTCCTGTGATACAGCCTACATTTCCAACCCAAAAGCAACATTCATCCCTGAGCTTAGCACTAGCATCCCTGCAAAATTGCTGCCTGGTTAATTATGCATCGTTCAGATATAACAGCGTTTTCAGCAGCGCACTTCCGCATGGAATGAATGAGATCCCAGCTGTTACATGAACACTTTCTCCATCTGCAGCATTTTACCTCTCAACATGGCCAAGATTTCAGCGCTTTGATCTGAACTAGACCAAAGCACATTACTGTCAGTTAGAGCATCTGCTTCCAAAGGGAAGTTAATAGACCTAGAGGTTTTTGACTAAATGATGTCATTTCAGCTGCTGCTGTTGGGATCAGGATCTGGTGAACCTTGAAGTGTGATAGAGCAGTGGATAGTGCAAGTGTTTATAAAGTGACCAATATTTTTAAATGATTGCTTTTATTTATTCACACAGTCTTACCTGGTCTTACCCTTGTCTAAATGTTTCAAAGAAAACTCCAAAACGTTCCATCAACTTTTTTCAATGCAGTAATTGTATCTTGATCCAGTGATTGTATCTTGCTCCATTGTATCTGGCACATTGTTGTGCAGAAGAGGTTACTGCTTGCTACTGAGAAGCTAGACTTTGCTAGACAGTAGTACAAATAATCAGTGACACACTTCCAATAGTTGTGGCTATCTTAGCATGTTCTGTATAACAGATGGTCTGTGTATCTCTATGTGGGCGGAGGGTAAAACTGCAAACCTGGGGCTCCTGAGTGGCGCAACCGTCTAAGCATTGGCTCTATCACCAGGAGATTGCAAGCTCAGTCCCTGGTGATGCTACAGCCATCCGTGGCCAGGAGTCCAAGAGAGCACAGTCGGCCTCTGGCTGAGTAGGATGGCCCCCCATCACCCAGTCTGTTAGCTGACGTAACAGAACTGGCAGTTGGCACTTTCCTCTGAGTACATTGAGCTGTCCAATGACGTTGCGTTAGCGGCAGTTTAAAAAGGATGCGGTGGCACTTCACAGGTCTCGGTGGAAGCCTGCGCCAGCCTTCGCCCTCCTAGTGCTGGTGTTGTGTGATTGGGGGATCCTATCTAGTGGATGGAATTGGATACATCTAAATTGGGGATAAAATTGGGAAAACATTCCACAAAAAAATTGCAAACCTGATTACAAAAAAGTTGGAGCAGTAGATTAAATGCAAATAAAAACAGAAAGCAATGATGTGTAAGTGTACTTTGGCCTGATTTGAATAAAAACAATACAAAGACAAGTCATAATGTTTTACCTAGTCAACTTCATTGTTGTTTTTCTTTTTTTTTTTTTTTGTAAATATATGCTCATTTTGAAATTGATACCTGCAAAAACAATCCAAAAAGTTGGAAGAGGGGCAATTTAAGATTAGGAACACTGGGCCTTATTCACCAACCGTTCTTAAGAAGAAGATTTCTTCTTAAAACCCACTTTTCATTAATCAATTTCATGAAGATTCTGACATGCACCAGTGTTTTTTCTAATGTGGGATTTATTCTTAGGTAAGAACAGAATCTACACGCACTCAAGAGCACAAAGGTGAGAACAGTTCTGTGTTTCAAGAACACATCATGAATCTGACGTAGACTTTTTCTTAGGACCTCTCTCAAGAACACATTTAAGAAAAAAAACTTGATTTTCTCAAAAACTTGTATACTTCTGAAAATTTTAGAAAAAAAACTTTTGAAAATAAAGTAAATGAAACTAAACACAACCTAGCCTAAGCAGTGTTCTGCAAGGTTGTATTCTATTTCTATGTAGGATATTCAGCATGCACAGATAGAACATGCTTTTAATCTCTGTTTCAAACAGCTTGGTGACACTTTTTTAACCACATTTCTGAGGATCGTGACCCCGGGGTCTGAAAACCAATGTGAGGTAAACTGATGGTTTTATTGCTGATGGATGTACTGCTACACGGCTGTGCGGTTGGCTGAGTGATTTCAATGGAGGAATGCAAACAAGGCTGCATTTTTCATTTTCACTCTTGCAAGCCCATTCAGATTTTAGCTTTGATCACATGCCCAAAATTTCACTCACAGCACTAATTTTTAACTAGCCTAGCTCGCAAGTCTCTGCATGTGAAGAGACACTGCAATCTCAGGAATGAGAGCAGTATGATTTATTAGCCTGGCTTTTCTCCAGCATTCACTGAACCCCGCATTTTAGTACAGGACATTTTACACAGCTGACACAGTGAAAAGCATTTAACACGCCAAGCTCCTCCTCAGGTGCAATCTAAGGGTGCAAAGCAGAGGAAGGTAATTGCGCAAAAAGCTGCTTCCCAACATCGAGGCTCAGTTTCCTCTCCGTGCTCCTAGAAGGGGGTGCTCACGCAGATGGCTGTGACTTCCTCCAGGCACACCCACATCCCACTTCCTCATGTTTATCATCGGCTGTTTGGAGGAAGGATGCTACACATATCCTTATCCTCCACAGCTGCCTTAAACCGGCTTGTTACTCCAGCCTTTTCTCTAAGGCTGATGGGGCCAAGCAAGTAGGTGGAACTGACTTATGTAGCAAGGTCATGGGCTGGAACCAAAAGTGTCAGGAACCTTTGTTCCAGAGCAATTGACGTGGCTGAGTCCATCATTTCTTGCAGCCATTGGCCACTGGAGACCAATTGACCTATCCATGCTCTGCCCAGAAATATGTTCTTTCTTAGACCTCTGAACGCTGGAAAAATCTACTGAAGATTTAGCAACGTAATGAGTTTATAGCACAAAACTTAACTTTTAGGCATATGCAAAGGTATACCCAAGGGGGGCTTGAGCCCCTGTAGTTTTGCTCTCAGACTGTACACGTCTGATGTATGGTTGATGTGTAAACGATTGTTTGAGATTGCTTTCGCCGTTCTTCAAGATCCGTTTCAGAGAGGTGAGGCTTAGCCTTGGCCTGTGAGTAGAGCTTCCACGAGCTTCAGCACTTTTTGTACCCTAGCTAACACCTGTGCAGATTTCACCTCAGTGACTTGCCGTCACCATAGTGCTGGAAATCCTACCAATAATGACAATGATAATGTCTTTAAGAAAGTGTCATTCCATAATATGGTTACTTTAAACACCAAGCAAACATAATGCCAGCAGTATGAGGCAGTAATAACTTGCTAAACAAGTATGATAAAACAGTAGACATTTATGTAAGACTCTGTGAAGCTGTTAGAACTCACAGGATTGTAGCAATTAGTATAGTGGATAATGATGTTAAAGCCTTGTATGCTAAACATTGGGGTTCAAATCCCTGCTCAGGCAGCAATGGACTTTTATGCTATATGTATGTGAAAGGTCATACACTGTACTGTAATCCTTTGTCATTTAATTGACATTTTTAGATATAAATATCTGATTGATAGGCTAAGCTGGTTTCAGCTGTATTAATGTTGCTTGCTACATTGACAGCTTTGCCTTCAGTACTACTTTGTCTTCACTACTACCAACTACTGTAGCACAAGCAAAGTTACTGTAAGGGGTTTGGTGACAACATTACGGCAAAAACAGAAAGCATAACAATATGTTGCCTCAAGCTGTAAACCTAAAAGCTACACAAAGTCTGCATAAAGTTTGGAGACAGTGCTATTAAAAGCTTCCTGTAGCTCTAAGACTAAAAACTACACCCGATCTATGCTAACAGTGCGATACTTCGCATGCATACAAAATAAAAAGCATTTATAATTAGTAATACGCTCTGAATTTATGGATTTAAATGAATTGATTGAAAGGAATTTTTGTTAACATTGTCTAAAAGCTGTTCAACTTCGCTGTAGTAACTAAAAGCACTTATTTGTGGGCGGAGCACAGGTAGGTCAGTCAGCTTACACTGTCTATTGAATTCCTTCACTGACGAGACTGTCCTCTAATTTAGCAACAAGCGAACGTCAACCTCAGCAGTTCTAAAGTGTTTATCATCCTCCTCCCTATAATGAGCTAACATGTTGCCTGTCAACCATGCATGTGAACTATTGTGTTGCCTTATCAAGTTGACAGCTGAGCCTCTTCATGTTTTTTTTCCTATAGTGACAGTCCCTCCAGAGAACCCTGATGTCATCCAATACTACACATTCATACATTCCTTCTCATGTGTTAAACAGACAGTCTTGCTTTCTGTCCCGGCCTCAGGCCCTGTGTAAGCCCATTCGGTTTTGCGGTACATAACAAGGCTCAATAGGGGGCAGTGTTCATTCAGGCCAAACCTGCTGACTCACATAGGTGTGGAAAGCTCTGAGCAGGCTGAGACAGGAGAACAAAGAGAACAAAGAAGCCGTCATTGCTGCTGCTGTGAAGAAAAAGTCTGTTGTCACTGCAGAAATGAGTGAATACAGTTCCTAGAGAGAGGGGAAAAAAGTTGCTGAAGCCACGAGTTGAGATGAACACAGGAGCTTTTGGGAGGTTTTTCTACGACGAGACAAAACTGGCTTCATTTTTATCCAGTTTAATCCTTGAAAGTGCAGTTTGGGGAGTCAGGGTTTGGTCCTTGGTTGTACATTTTTTCTCCCCCCTTTAAAAAAAATGCGTGACTGCTCTCAAGAAGCACGACATAAATTTCACTCATTACTCAGTTGAACTATTTTGGTCGGCTACCGTTTCTTGTTAAAATGCTCTTTTGAAGTGCGGGTGCATACCTTTTCTTGGGAACTCCTCCACTGAAACGCATTCCTCACAAATCACCAGTCAGTTAAGAATGGAAGACTGTTGGTATTTGGTATTTTGCGGTCATGCCTCAAAAGTAACGTATGACAGTACTTCATGGAATGCCTACATGTTTGCTGTAGAGCGCTTCATTCCTTTAGTGTGATTCAGCTTTAGCAGTGTTGCTTGGGCCAAACATGATCTCGATCTTGTTAATCTGCTGCTAACAAGGGTACGCCACCTCTAAAACCCACCTCCTAGTCCGAATGCTTTTAATGTCCAGAGTACAATCAATACCTCAAGCAAAACAAGCTAGCTGGCAAAATGCTGTTGTTAGCTAATGGAACTCTTTCCCCTGCAAAAGCCAATGTTCATTTTCACTGCATGTAATTTGTTCTCCACACATGCGACACACATCTACATGCTTAATTGGAGGCCTTTTTAGCCGTGATAACTTACATTGCATCCATGAGCTAGTAACTGTCGGACAATGTTGATGAACGCACCATTGCTTTGAGCTCTGTCATTGGTTTGCATATTTCATTTTGTTTATTCCCACCTTTATGTTCCCACATTTAGGGCAGAATTTCTCATGGTTGTCCCCAGATGTTCTTGTTACAAGATCACATCTGGCTCCTCTAGACTATATCCTTAGCTGACAATTGATATCTGCAGTTGAGAAGAGCTCATACATTTAAAGCCCACTTTATTAGAAGCCCCTACCATGTAGCTCCACTTTGCTGGTGTACAGACACTGTTAATGCACAATCTCTAGCCCTTCATCAATGATTTCGACTGGTGGTGGACCACTCTCAATCTACGCTCATACCAGGACCATAAACACACTACTATGCCACTATCATGTCAGTGTCATTGTCCTAAGAATTACCCAAATAATATCTGGTCAGCAGTGATCCAGATGTCAGAAACTGATCCATGAGGAATGGAGTGAACGAAGACTGTAGTCACTGATATTAGAAACATAAAAATGTTTCTAATAAAGTGAGTGGTGAGTGTTCAGATCAAGGGCTTCTTCTAAACTTATGAAATCCTTGTTTATAGTGTAAATCTCAAGTAATTTCAAAGAGGCACTGCAAATATAACCATCATCTGTTGTAAACATGCCACTGCTTTAGAGGTCTCTAGAGCATGTTTTTCCTGTTTACAGACTATAAAGGTAGTTTTTATTACCCTATAGATCAGTGGCTAGGCTAGCAGTCAGGATTGGTGGAATGCCATAGGGATTCTCCAATAGTTGTAAGATGTTTTTTGCATAATGCATGATGGGTTTTTATAGAGAAAATGTAGAGAAATTTACACATAAAATCATTCTGTCAAACCGATGAGGCTAAAAGATATAGCAATACTAAATACTAAAGCAATACTATAAAGTAGTATATAATCTATCTAGTAACATATACGGATATAATGGATTAGAGTACAAAAATGAAGTATTTCTTAATAGTAACAAGACCAAAAATGGTTTGCAAGCTTGGATAAGATTTACAGGACCTTAGGATTATTTCTATTATTTTTGGTACAGGTGTGAAAGATGATCAGATATAGTTTTTGTCACATAATCAAGTTAACTTTAGCATGGTGGCAAAACAAAGAGGTTTTTAAATGTTATTTACTACACAGAAATGGTTTTTTTTTTTATAAATGCTGTTTACCATCAATACTATAAACATTTTTACATATTTTTCCTTAAATGCAGAAAGAGAGAATCCCCTTGGATTCTATACCCCACTAGGACCCCTTCCTGCAAACTGGTCTGGAAACATCACTGCATCCAACTAGGAAAAATCAAAGAAAACACCCCCTCCACTGGGAATTCATACTCGGAAACAGTTGTGTTCTCAAGTCCAAAGTTAGTGTATGACGTTACATCAACATGGCTGCTCACACAGTCATCAGTAATAAAGTGCCAGTACTTCTCTACTTTTCAAATGTGATTTGCTTTGAATAAGTCAACATAGAGACACACTAGATGGTTGAATCTATAATATTGAGCATCAAGTTTGCTGTTTTGAAAAGGTAAATGCTTCATAAACACCTTTATACATGAAACACATCATTAATACACAGTTAAGGTGATCACTTCTATCACTAACATGGGCTGGCTAGCTTGTTTTTTCCTATGTACCTGAAACGCATGGAGGTTGAAACTGATGTCATTCCAGGCTTTATCTTCCTGGGTAAATCAAATGCAATGTTGCTCCATGTTTTATTTGTGCCACCAGGGGTATCAGTGTTGATCTGTATGGAAGCCCACAGGCAGCCAGCAAGCAGGGGGGGAATGTTTAACCACACACAATCCTGGGAACCTGTGCTGAGGAAAGCAGAAAGGATGCATTCTCACTTCCTTTGCTCACTGGCGTGCGGGTCTCGGCTGCAGCAGAGCACTAACTGAAGCACACTAATCCTGCAGTGACTACAAAGCTTCAAGCTAGATGTGCTAGATACTCCAGTGGTACCACTGGTCACAACACTTTGTTTGGTCTTTTATGTTTGTATTTGGGTTAAGTCAATTAATCCACGTTGGTTGGTGTATCGTAATGTTGGAACAACACCATCCTATGAATTATTTTCAGTACATGCTTAAAAATAAAGGTTTCTAAATTGGTCTTGGCTTCAACAGGAGATCCAAGGGAAAGCCTGTAACCATCTCTTATAATACATAAATAAAAGGGTCAAAAAAGGGAAAGGTTTAAATAAACCAATAAAATGCTTTCATTTGGTCACCATTTAATTTGCTGTGCTTTTTTAAAAACCATCTATGGCACTTTGGACCCTGTGGAAGACACATATGTCTGTGCTTCTGTGCAAAAAAAAAGTCTTTATTTTTATATGACAACCTGTATCATTTCTTTGTGCAACAAATGTTGCCTCAAGGCAACAAACCCCAAAATGGCCCCGAAACACATTATGGTTTAAAAAGTTGCTTTTGGTTTTAATAATCAGGTCCCTTTTTTATGCAATAAAACATCCTTTCCAATATGTGGAGGTCATTTTGAGATTATTGTAAAAATATTATTGAATAATATATATACTATATAATATAATAAACAATTCAAGATCTATTTCAAAATGAGAAATATAAGACATTTAAATTAGATCTGAGATCATTTTTCTTGCCAGTATATAATCAGTGTTCCTTACAGTCGCTCTTCTACAAAAATAGTTCTTTAAAGAACCATCTATTGAAAGGTTCTTTAGGAAACCAAATGTGGTTCCTCCATTGTATTCCTCCAAATAAACGTATTTGGCACCATTTTACAGAGTGTAATGTACTGTTTATGTTGCACTTCTAAGTTCCTCATTAACGTAGTGATTTAAGTCAAGAGAACCAAGAAGATACAATTTGAGTTAAATTCAACTTTTCAAAATGCACACCATGTTAACTACTCTGAGAACAATGTGTGTCAGCCACAAAAGAGTTGTGTAGGGTGAGGTGGCAGACAGATGAAGGCAGACAGCGAAGGAGACGGAACTCCAAGCAGAGCAATAATTGGCCCAGTGTGCCATCTGGAGAGAGATAGAGAGAGGGAGAGAAAAGAGAGTGAGAGATACTCTGCAAATGGATGCAGAACGAGGGCTGTAAACTCTACTTACCCAACAGTTAAAAGCTTATTGAAACCATTACAAAGCTAAATGCTCCTGTCTTGTCGCCTCACCTCCACTGACCTCAGTTCAGCCTGCTATCAGCAATCTGACTGATTACCACAAACTATCCTGCAGCCACTTAGCTTGACAGTTTACCAGAGTTATAGATGCACATCTGCTCATGCCAAAGTACACGACTTCTACAGTTCAGCTTAACGACCAAAACAGGCAAATGAACGCTGAAGTGAACTGCACATCATCTGTCTGCAAGAGTTTAATGAATACATGAAGAGTGGACCGCACTGGCAGCAGATGAGGTTACTGCTGGAGGTGGGTTGAGTGAAACTTCACTGCTAGAAAGCAGCAGTATGCAGTTTTTTGTTTTTTTTTTACCAAATTTAAATTTCAAAGGAAGTTCATGGGGATTCTGAAGTTGGTCCTGATCTATTAGAGACTCACACAATACATACAGCACTGATTTGCAATTTGATTTGCAAATTTCCTTTTCTTAGTAAGGGCTTTTTGACAGCTACACATCCTTTCAGACCCATAGCGCTGAGTTGTCTTCTCACAGTGGAAGGATGGACAGAAACAGCTGTGAATCTTTTCAGATCTGAAATACACTCCTCAATAATATCTCCTGAAAAATGAATAAGTTGTACTTTATGGCGTTTTGACTGGAATATATGATGGGTTGTCTTATTTTTGTAACTGACCAAGGCGGGTCAACTTCGTACCCCACAGAGAAACATTCTGACAAAAAAACAGGAACCACCATGCCATAAGAACCATGTTTGAAAAAGAGATTTGTAAGTGTAAAGTAATTTATGGGTTCTTCTTAGAACCTTTACATTATGTGAAGATTCTTTAAACCTTTAAAAGGTTTGTCACACTCACACTCATTTACTAAAATGGTTCTCTAAAGTAACATCTATTGGAATGTTTGGCCTTTTTTTTACGAGTGCACTATTCAAAAGTTTATATCCATGAGCGAGTTATTAAGAATTTTGGGTGAAATAAGATTAAATGATTAACAATATACTAAAATTACCTATTTGTGATTAGTTTTTATTTCTGCCTGGAAAATGAATCATATTTGAGGCATTGAGGAAAATTTTAAAGTCAGCATGAATGAGACCCCATTAAGCATTTTCGTTCCATTCTGTCATGTATTTCTGAGTGAAACATGATATCAGAGAGGGTGTCAGAGATAGCTGAGCATGTTTGCTTAATGATCAAGGTGGTGAGAAGAAGACGTGAAAAAACACAACATTAGTGGTTCATATGTTTTTTCTCTCCCGCTGGTGCACAGTGATGTCATGACAAATCAGAAGACGTTTCAGAGATGGGCAAATGCAACTATTTTGATGGAAGATCATGGGAAAACAAAAAATCTGTGTTTTATATGATATGATATGATGTACCCTACTTACATATGACCAGGAATATGAACTAACATGGTAAAACTAACAAAATAACTTTATTATCACTTAATTCAAAGTGATATACAGCTTTGTCAGTCATTTTAGAATCATCATCAATTCTGTTAATCATTCTGGACACAACTAAAGTTTCCTAATGTTTTTACAGCTTCCAAGCTTTTATTTACTCATTTTATAGAAGAGTGATATGAATGAATAATTGTATACATTTATTAGCAACCAATATGATTGAAAGTACTGACTCTAATCTTTTGAACAGCGAGCCCAGCCTACAAAACAGCAGTGTATAATAAATTTAGGTTCAGGTCATCTGAGATCTATCAAGTCAGTGGTTCTCCAGAGCCCATGAGAAAACTCAGTTAATTGGTATTTGCATTGTTATCTTGCGCCAGCACTCTGACCTGAATTGGCTTCTTGTGGAACTATGTAAATTCTCTGCATACATTTGAAATGAAAAGTCTCACTTCGGCTGAGTTTGCATACACCTTTGTTTTGGCCGTGCTCATGGCTGGAGCTTTTCAATGCTGAGAAAAGTTAAGGGCAGGAACTCATTTTTGGACACTCCCTGCCATCCCAGGCTGGGAACAGTGAAAACAATGGTGTGAACTAGATAAGCTCCGCCCTTTGAGGGAGGGTGGGGGGGTGGGGGGCAGTGGCAAAATTGCCCTAGGAAATGTCCATTAACCTGTGTAGGAAATTACACTGTGGCTTTAGTGAAATATCTCAGAAATGTTCTTACCTGTAATGTATTTAAATGTAACCAGATTTAAAGGAGAATTCTGGCAATTTTTCAAAATGTCTGTATAATTAAATGATACAGATGTAAAGTCATTCGGAGTAATGAAGTCAGCATCGTTTACAATGGTGGTGATGGTAACCAGACATTCAAAGTGTCTGAGATCTCTAAAAGCTACCTCATAGAAAGTTATTACATGAAGTGGTTATGAATATTTTGTTGATGTAACAAGCTCTGTTCTGATTGGTTGGGCCTGGTTCAAAAAGCAGTCCAGGCTGAAACACTCCATATAACGTCAGTGTGACTGGCTGGGGTTGAAATGCTGAGGGCTGAATAAGTAGATGTATGTAAATAAGTCGGATTTCTTGACATGACAAAAAACAATAAATTCAAAACAGGCTGTGTTTGCAGCTTAGATGGCTTATGTGGACTGTAAGGACTGGGAAGTGAATTGTATGTTTTGAAATTTTAGCAATGTATATATACCATATTACACTATTATTTCAAATGTGGGGGAAATTCTGCTTTCAATGATATGGCCCATTTAACAGTACCACTATCGTCATTACATATATCATTCAAGCTTTTACGTATTTTTAGAAGATGTGTAGGTTCACTGGTTGTTTTCCACAGCAAATAAAATGGCTATTTATTGTTGCATACATTATGGTTACTTTCACCACCACTGCAAAGAAATCTGTAAGTTTCACTAAAACAAACCATTTCATATCAGATAACTGTGTTTACATCTCAACAACTGATTTCTGTAGAAAGTTTGAAAAACTGGAATTCCCCTTTTTAATAACAAGTAATTTTGGACCAATTCTATAGTCCAAGTCATCATAAAATGTTATATATTAAATATATAAGTTATATATAAAAGTTATATATTTTTAAAATGGAAAAAAAAAAAACATTTAAATGAATATTTTGAATCTGTAAAGCTACGTGTGATGTTCCACGTCCTAATGTTCTTTCTGTTGGAACTACTTTCAACATTCTCACTTAATCTCAGCTAAAGTTTCACTTTTAATACACAATCTCGATCCTCCAGGGTCCTGCAGGGTCCTCTCTTTTTTACTCTCCTCTTTAGCTCAGGCTTTCAATGGGGTTCAGGTCAGGGGACTGTGATGGCCATGTCCGAAGCTCGATTCTGTGGTCATTTAACTTTTTTGTGTGGATTTGGACACGTCTTGGAATATTGTCCTCCTGGAAGACTCAACTGTGACCCAGCTTTAGCTTTTTAGCTGAGACAGCCAGTCTCACTTAGTCCCACTTTGATCCTCTTAGTTTTTCACGTGAACCCTGTGTTTTGTGATTACGGCTGAAGTATCCAGTGAAGCGCACAGAAGTGTCTTTTATTACCATTTTTAGCCAAGTCAAAAAGTATGCTTGCTATTTAAGTTGTTGTTTTGTCCCATTAAATGTCTCAGAGCCGTTCGGGACAGCATGCAGTTTGCGGCTGTCGCTACAGCTCAGTGAAGATGAAATTACGGCAAGAACAGCAATGTTACTAGCATAAAAAGCACAGAGCTATACGTAAACATGGCTTCATGAAGACTTCCTAAAAAAAGCCGGTTGTTAGCATTAAAATATGTGCACATAAAATGCAACCAGATGACTGACTATCAGTTGAGCATGATTTTTACTACTAACAGACTCTCTTTAACTGGTTTACACTTTATTGTCTTTATAACTGAACATATTCTGCCCTCAGTAGAGTAGGCTGAGCAGGTAGCAGCAAGCTAACAGGCTATCAGGCTAACGCTACAGTAATAATAGACAGACTTCAAGTTTAAGCCTTTAAAGAAAGTGCTACTTTAAAACTGAGGCACACGGTGACAGAGAAAGTCACCCACAAGCCTGTTATGAACTTAAAATGTCTGGGTTTAAACCCCATATAGCACTGAGATAACTCTGCTAGCTTGACACTAACAGACCATGTTGAACTTACATGGAGTATTATCAAACAGCTGGTTTAAAATGAAAAGCAGATTTCTACATTAGACAATGGCTCTGCTTTATGTTTTTCTGCTTGTACCAGAATCTCACAATTAAAAAGTTTAAATGAAATAAACTTTATTAGCGTGTGTAATCGGGGTATAGGCTATATGTGGGCTCTAAGCGTGTCTCACACATGTTCAGGTTTCTGCTGGCAGATCAATTGTATTGGCATACAAGCACTCGAGCATCCCAACAATAAAGATTATTTATATTTTTATTTATTCCTGCATTTCTGTCATTTTAGGCATTTAGTGGATTTCAAGTTTCTGTGAGTTCTTTCAGCAGGGATAGACCAGCATGGCTGCTTTTGGATGCTGGTATGCTGGTCAACCAGTGAGACCATGCTTGGTGACCAGCTAAACCAGACCCAGACCAGCACTAGGCCAGCCTAAAGCAGGCTTAGGCCAGCAACATTCCATTCCATGCTGTTTTCTCAGCAAGGAAATCACTCAAAGCATCACACTTTGTAAACTCGCAGTGTCCATCAACAAGTGGTCGCACAATGGGAAAGTACGCACAGTATGTAAATTGCAGAGAGTTCTATTTTATGGTATGAACAACACTGGAAAACTGCTGAGCTGGCTTGTGTCTCTGGTCGACATAAGTACTTCAGCTGAGGGACTCAGTGTCCTGAATTTATTGATTCATCTGTGCCCATTAAATTGCTGTTTGAAAATTGTTTCCTGGGGAGAGAACATTTTGAGTTGGAGCACAGCGGCAGCCTTTTTGGGCACGGAGCTTAATTATGTTCCATGGTCAGGGGCACTTTGTCTTTTTTTGCAGTTATTCTTTTTACATACAAATGCACAAACGGACGCTGGGCTTTTGCTGTACTTAAGAAAAACAAAGTACTTATAATATGAAAAACTGAAAGAAGAACGTGAACCCGTACAGTCTCCTGTGGTGCAGTGGAACAGAACGTGTGCAGCTGCTTAAACTTATTGTTTTTAGACAACAAAACAACTCAGAGACCTTAGAGACCGTGCAAAGACTTGGATTTTAAGAACTTCAAAGCAATAATCAAAGACACATTCTCCAGATGATAAAGAAGTAACTTGACATCTGTACTTACAAATACATAATAATTATTGGCACCCTTGGCAAAGATGGGTAAAAAAAAGGTCATGAAAAAAAACGTCTTTGTGGTTAATTAGTTGTCATAATTATTGGCACCCCTCTATTTAATACTGTAGTGACACGCTA